>JACRUU010000014.1:845000-1010000 GCA_030449085.1 Kryptopterus vitreolus
ACCTTTGATAACTAGGCAGTGCAGCAGTTCATCCGTTTCCTATATCGACTGGCTTCTCTCAACAAAGACTATGCTGTAGTCATGTGTCGTCTGGGCACCAGGGAAGCACTCGTCAAAGCGTTGGACAAGCACAGCACCAACCTGTTACTGGTCACAGAGCTACGTGACATCATTAACGATTGTGAAAAGTATGCCAGCCTTTACAAGAAGATGACTACCAGCGTGTTGGCTGGATGCATCCAGGTGATTACCTATTGTCGGTGTATCGGTGTATTTATCTCTAGTTTAACAAATGTGCTCCAATACTAGCTCTACCTGCCACTGTGGGACATAAAATATATATGTAATATTGAATGGCCACTGAATGAAAGATGCCATTTTTCCTGTTGATATTGGTTTTTAAATAATCTCATAACTACACATCAAGTGATCACTTACTTGATGTGTCAAAAACTGTAATATGATCTATTTTTATTTATCTTTTTATTTTTTTATCAATAAAAATCTAAAATATAATAATATAATATAAAATTAAATATAAAAATAAAAATTAATTGCAAACTACTTGATAAACGTTAACGGGACTGTACACGGTTTTCTTTGTTTTAGTTTGCAGTGATCCAAAACGTTCTTCCACTTTTCATTCTGCAGCCCCACTCCGTTTCCTGTCCGCAGAACTCCCAAGTTTAACTACCACTGTTAAGTGGTAGTTATACCAATTAATTGAAAATAATACATGAGTGTTCATTTGTGCTGTAAATGATATATATCTGCTTTAGTACATTATGGAAGTATTTAAAGCTCTGTCTGAATGACAACATTGTAATATAAAGGTCATGCTTTATATTATTTGGCTTAAGTAAACTACTTAATAATGTTCAAAACAAGGTGATAATATTGCCCATTGTCTGGGTAATACCAAAATAGCTTTGCTTCTAGTAGTTGCTCATTTTTATACTGATGTCATTTTTAGTTAATGCTTTGTTAAAAGCCCAACTAAGCAAGCAGTTGCCTAACAGCATGTGTACAGTAACAAAAGCCTGTGCTTTAAAAATAAATTGCATGAATATTTTACTACATTAGCATAACTAAGATAAATTCATTATAATAAATAGACCAGGTTAGCAAAAATGTAACTTAAATGTATAATTATGATTTTTTTGTTTGTTTGTTTTCTATTAGATGGTCTTGGGTCAGATTGAGGAACACCGACGTAACCATCAGCCCATTAACATCCCATTTTTTGATGTGTTCTTGCGCAACTTGTGCCAAGGTTTGAGAGAGAGACAACCTGATATACTATGCAGACCTATGCAATATTTGATACAATCTAAGTTTATATAAAAGTAATGTTTTACTAATATCCTGTCTTATATAATATTGAAGCCTAATAGTGATTCAGCTGCTCTGAGAGACCTGAAAAAACAGCAACATAGACATATGTGTGTGTATGTCTTCAAACACACCATCTTGAAGCGACATGTTGTCTTTTCAAGGTTCCAGTGTGGAGCTGAAAGAGGATAAATGCTGGGAGAAAGTTGAAGTCTCCTCTAACCATCACAGAGCAAACAAGTTAACTGACAAGAATCCCAAGACATTCTGGGAATCCAATGGATGTACAGGCTCTCATTTTGTCAATGTTTACATGCACAAGGGAGTCATTATTAGGTTTGTATATATTCATGTGTACCCGTGTGTGTGTGTGCGTGTGTCTGTGTGTGTGTGGTATGTACGCTTAGGTGATGGGGTCCATAGTGATGTTTGTTTCTTTTTCTCCTGCAGGCAACTGGCAGTCCTGGTAGCCAGTGAAGATTCAAGTTACATGCCAGCACGTATTGTAGTACTTGGAGGAGATGATCCCACAAACATCAACACTGAGCTCAATACTGTAAGAAATCATATTGTCTGTTCATCAGTAACATGGGTAATAACGGTATCTCTTTCTCTATGAATGAAGACTTCATTTGGTGTTTAACAGGTAAATGTGCCACCGTCTGCAAGCCGTGTTGTCCTGCTAGAGAACATGAACCGCTTCTGGTCCATAATTCAGATCAGGATCAAGAGGTGTCAACAGGTCAGGCAGAAACCCTTTTTTCTGTTATTCACTGTTTTTTACTATACTATACTATACTATACTATACTATACTATACTATACTATTACTATATCTGAACAATTTTAAAGCAAATCATCTTATTTAAAAACAATAAATAATGTTGAATGAATTTTCCCATCAGGGTGGAATTGATACTCGAGTGCATGGCTTTGAAATTCTGGGGCCAAAGCCAACATTCTGGCCCGTGTTTAAGGAGCAGCTGTGCTGCCGTACCTACCTCTTCTACACAACCAAGGCTCACACATGGTGCCAGGAGATCCTCGGGGACAGGAGCCAACTGCTGCAGCTTTTCAATAAGTGAGTATACACTCTTATAAGAGCTCTTTCTTGTTCTGTTTATCCTTTTATTTATACATGGGAGTTCCACAGTGATTTCAGACTCCTTTTTGCAAAAAGCAGCACTAGCTCTTGAAATTTGGCCTTCATATCTCTGAACGTGTTATTTGAATAATTGAAATAACATTTGGGGGAAAAAAATTGTAGCACATATTTTGCGGTGCCACAATTTTCTTTTAGGCATGTTCAGAGCCGGTCAAAAGTCTGGAAATACCTGGTGCTTTTATCATTTTTATTGTGCATGTTAAAACCTAATTCTTATTGAAATATTAGCATGAATAACAGCTCCACATATTCAATTCCAATTCCATTTTATTGGTAGAGCGCTTTTTACAATTTGTCATCGTCTCAAAGCAGCTTTACATAATACTTATGTGTGAAAAGTGAAAATCAGTTTGGTCCTAATTGTTTCTTGTTGAGCCGAAGCGACGGTGACGGTGAGGAAAAACTCCCTGGGAACAGGAAGAAACCTTGAGAGGAACCAGACTCAACAGAGAACCTCATCCGCATTTGGGTTGTTAGTGTTGTGTGTGGTTGAGGATGTTTATTGTGGGGTGTGGAGTGTATTCATGAATTTGAGGCATCATCAACCGGGGGGCGGAGTCACCAGGAGGTGCAGGAACAGAGTGCAGAGGGGGGTCTGGATCACTGGCAGCTCAGCAGTGGGACATGTAACTCAACAGAGAGAGAGAGAGAAGAAGAGAGAGAAAGAAAGAAGGAGAGAAAAGAGTGGTTAGTCACGGTCATGGTTGCAGTATGGGAGTGTGTATATTTAGTGTCGAGTGCAGACGTGGACTCCGGCAGGATTAACTATAACAGCATAATTAAAAGGAGAATCAGAGGGAAACACAGACATGAGAGCTTCCTGATGTGTAAACAGTCACTCTCACCACCACAAACCTGAGTGATTAATGAGAGTGAGGCAGACAGCAACTAAACACACCAGATCACTATAATACTCAACATCCATGTGTCCCCCACATATTCTTTGCCTTTTGTAAAATATGCCAAAGTCGTCTCCCTAGTTGGATATTTCTTCCTGATCTGTTGATCTCAGAGCAGTTCAATAGGGTTTAGTGCCTGGGTACGTCATTCCGTGATGGTTAACACTCCAGCCCTCTGTAGTGTTGTCAAATATACCGACATAAAAAAAAAAGTACCGATATATCGGTACTGAAATATCTTAATTGTACCAATACTAATTTCCCGAAGTATCGATATACCGATGCTAGCCGAGCTGGCACGTTCACGTCTCGTTGACAAACACGGCATGTGACCGCAGTGTCTGTCTCGTCCCATTCACTCTGGTTAAATCGCATAAGTGAAGCGAATAGAAAGATTGCTAGTGCAGCGTCTTTGTGACCAGCTTTGGTTGATAAAGGACTGAGGAGGTCTGGAAATGTTTTGGATATGAAGCATGAACATGGAAATGAACATTTCTAAATGAACATGGAAAGCCGACGGACACAAGCAAGACAATATGCGAGTGTTGCCACAGAGCAGTGATAACAAAAGCAATAACACTACAATACTTCGCGGCATGCGGCAGTAGTTGGTGCTTTGAGTTTCTGCCGTAGCAACAATGCCGACTGAAACTTGGCTGATTATGTTGCAGCTGGAACTGCAACAGTTAAAAAAGTAATAATGCCATAATACTCCAAAACGCTAGTTGTCGGTGGTGTGGTGTTTTGACTTTCTGAAACTGACCGGATTATGTTGCAGTTGGAGCTAATAGAAGTTGAAAAACAGCTACTTTTAGTCAAATTTACTTTAAATTCAGCATGGAATTTAAAAATGCCGGTACAGAGGAATACGCCTGAATATGTACAAAGCTACAGGTATCGTATCAAAATTAAAATTACAATTAATTAAACTCATTATTGTCAATCATTAATTCATTCATCTTCTACCGCTTTATCCGATCTTCCTCGGGTCACGGGGAGCCTGTGCCTATCTCAGGCGTCTATGGGCATTAAGGCAGGATACACCCTGGATGGAATGCCAACCCATTGCAGGGCACACAAACACACACACACGCACACATTCATACACTAGGGACAATTTTCCAAGGTGCCAATCAACCTACCGTGCATGTTTTTGGACCGGGGGAAACCGGAGAACCCGGAGAAAAACCCCCATGAGGCACGGGGAGAACATGCAAAAACTCCACACACACATTCCCGAGACGGGAATCGAACCCGGATCCTGGCGGTGTGAGGCGAACGTGCTAACCACTACGCCACCGTGCCCCTATTGTCAATCATGTAAATATTTATTAAATATTGTACAGTATAGTGATGTGGTATTCCTGTCGCCAAAAAAGCTGCTTGAAATTTTCCACAAAGTAAATCTGTGTATTTATTGGCAGTGTAAAAACTTTTTCCATACAATTATTATTGTATATAAATAATAGCCGGGCTCACAGTTGATCCCTGATCTGTACGGATCACGATCACGGTTCGGTACACAGGTTACCCTCAAATTATAATTTTTTAAATGAATAATTTTTAATGATCACAGAATTTTTCCAGCCAATTAATTTCAACATAATTAATTAATTTCATAACTACACAGAAGTCGTGTAAGAAGAGGAGCAGAAGAAATTCATTATATAAATGGTCACTACTGGTATTCTATTGTGTTGCATTGCATTGACTGTTTTTTATGATTTATTTATTTTTGTACTTTTTTATTTATTGTTTGTAGCACTTTGCGTTCTAGAAAAGTCCATTATAAATAAATCTATTATAATTAATAGTGGTACTGATTAATTGATGCTGTTTTTTCTCCTTATTCCTCGTAAGGTTGAACAGTGCTCTGCGCCATGAACAAATGTTTGCCGACCGTTTCCTCCCTGATGCTGAGGCTGCAGAGGCTCTCGGTCGCACATGTTGGGAGGCTTTAATCACCCCTATTGTGCAGAGTATCACTGTCTCTGGTAAACAGGCTTTTTGTAAAGCTAACCTGAAAACTGAACTGCTCTTATGAACTGACAATATAATTCTATTGTGAAGAATAATCAAAGTTTGACATTTTTATATTGTTTTTATATGTAGTTGTATTAAACTATCCAGTAGCTAAATGCATAAAGTGCCTGTGAATTTTTTTTTTTTAAACTTCTTAGGAAAGGTGCAAGCAGCCAAAACCTGACATTTTTAAATATGAAAATGGAGCATTTTGTTTCCTTCGTTTATATATTTGAAAAATTAAATCATGTGAAGCTTTCAGCTCAAACTAATTTATAGTAGGTTCTCTTATCCATTTGCCCATGGTTTGTAAACTGTGGCAAAAATTGTATTTATTTTATGTATTTATCTCTTTATTCCCCCCCCCCACCCCCACCCCATGTGCATGGTTTAATTACTACACAAGTGGGATGCGCAAAAAGAGATTAACTAATACTCTTATTAAACTGTATTTTATATGTAAAACATATTTTTATACCTTATCCAATAGGTAGTATGCATTATATTTTTAGTTTGTCCTTTGGGGGTGTGTGTGTGTGTTGTCATACTATTTAAAAAATTAAATAGTTGAGTTTTTGCAGGATTTCTAAGGAATTTTCATTGTAACCTGCAGATGAATTGAATAATGCACATATCTGAGGCATTCATTGTTGTAACTCCTGTTGTATTCTGTGGTATTATTTGTGGATATTAGGTACCAAAATCCTTTTTTTTTTTTTTTTTTTTTTTTAAACAGAGAGCCATGTTCTGAGCCCTTTGGCCTGGTTGCTGACTGAATACTTGGAGAATTCAGAATCTTCAAAATGCTATAAAAGCCGAGCTGCCATCTTTAATTCCCGCGTACGTCGCTTGACCCACTTACTGGTTCATGTGGACACGAGCCGTGTGGATATCGAAGAACTCAAACCACCTGTCAAATCCAGTGAGTGGAGCAAATGTGAAAAAAAATATTTATTTTATTTATCTTTTTATGTAAGTGTCTTCTAGTGCATTGACACAAACACAATATTAAGAATGAGGAAGGTATGTTTCCTCCATTCATATCATATTCTAAGCAATTAGACTGGCGTTTGTGATGGGACACAAAAAAAAGAAACAAAAAACATTTGATTTTCTCAGTATTAACATGGCCTGAAGTGCACGGGATAGTGTAGTAGATTGTGTAGTAGATTGTGTAGTAGATTGTGTAGTAGATTGTGTAGTAGATCGTGTAGTAGATCATGTAGCAGATCGTGTTGTCTGCTTAACACCCCCTACTAAAATCATTTGGTATTCTACAACAATGTATGGACAAAACTATATGGAAAAAATTGGGACACTTGAATACATTGGCTGTGTTTGTTGCAGCTTAACCATGCCCCTGTAGACAAAGCCACAATCCATGAGGATGTGGTTTACATGTGTTGGAAGGGAAGATCTGCTATTTCTGCTATATCTGATTTCTGTGTGGTCAAAAAAGTCTCACATTTAAAAATCTAAATTTTAGGCTTTAAAAAGGCTTAAATTCACTTTTCTTAAATAATTTTACACAGGTCAAATATTTACTTTCAGTGGTTAAGGAGGGGGTTCAGTGGTTAAGGCGCTGGCCTACTGGTCGGGAGGTCGAGCCCCGGTATAGCCAAGCTGCCACTCTTGGGTCCTTGAGCTTCCAAACAAACTGGGATATGCGAAGAAACAATTTCACCGTGCTGTAATATACAGTATGTGTGACAGACAAAGGCTCTTCTTATATTCTGAAATTATTCTGTGTCTATGTAACGCTACCGCTAATGCTTTGGGGCTTGGTTAAGGCCAATTTCTAACAATTGTACATTTTAATGTCATGATATAGGTCTTAAATTAAATTCCAATTATATTATCTCAAAAGGTTCTTAAATTTGACGCGGTGAAATCTGCAGAAACCCTGCAATAGAGATCCCTCCGCAATCCTATTGAACACATCTGGGATGAATATACACACTGACTGCACACCAGACTTCCATGAGCACCTGACTTTACTTACATACCCGTAGCAAATCTTAAAACAATCACAAATCTTAATTTACAATTGGTGATTAAATGTGAAATTGGATGTTTCAGAAAATAATTTTGGTCAGGTGTCCAAAAGCAGTTGTTTATAATATGTGTATATTATATAGACGCACACATTATTTAAGCAAGTGTTTATATAATGTGTGTGTTTTTTTTGTAAATTCTTCCATTTAATTTTTCTTTTGTTTGGTCAGCAGATGCTATAATCACAAATAATATTTTAAGACAGACAATCTCAAAGCAGTTAGGCTGCTGAATTTCAAACTTTTTTTTTGTTTTCAGAAGGTATCAACAGAAGCAAAGATGTAAAGAGTAAGTAACAGTCTAGAGAATAATCAGCATTTTGTTTTGTACATTTTTTGTGTTTTGTAATTGGATTTTTTTCCCCATCAGTATATCTGTTTATCTATTTTGTAATACCACAACACAGACACTTCAATGCCATTACATTTTATTTGTTTTATTTATTTATTATTTAAATTGCACATATTTCCCAGTTCTGCAAGGTGTCAGTGTTGTGACTTGAATGTATTTACTTCCATATCAGTCATTGTGTGCTGAATTCTGATGCAAAGCTCAAAATGTGTTGTTGTTTTTTTGCATTTCAGATGGTAAAGAAGGGAAGAACAAGGAAGCATCTGGAGCAGCCTCTTCCTCCTCTTCATCTGCCGCTAAACCCAAAGTGAAGAATACGAGCAGCATTGCTGGCATTGCACTTTGCTGGCAGGGTGTCGTACAACGACAGGTCATTTGATTGATTTATATGGTCATGTTTCTAAAGTAATAATTGCTGCGTTTACTTTTACACATGGCTAGACACCTGTTTTGTTCAATTTAATGCATCTGCTTTACAGGTGAAGAAGTTTCTGGATTCAACATACAACCTACCTTGATTTTGTGGAGCGCTATAAGAACATGTACTTGCGCCTGAAGAATGCCATGGAAGAGCTCTTTGGCCAGCAAACAGCCTTTGTATTGGCACTGCGCCAGGGCTTTTCTGCAGCATTGTTGCAACTTTCTATCCTTACTGCCATGCATGTGAGTCACATCTGAGTGCAGGAATTATTCTTAATATTTTGTTGTTGTCCTTATTTATTGTGAGTAAAAGTTTATGCAAATGTTTGTAGTACCATTTGAGTCAGTAAAGAACTGTTGATTTTAGTGCTGTTCATTTTCACCAATTCGCATGAAAGCTAACAGCGATGCATTTCTATCATGATGCATTTTATTTAATGTATTTTTGCATCAATAAAAAGCTATTTATTTCTAGATATAGTTATTAGCAATTAGTTATTATATAGTTATTATATTGCTATATACTTCTCTTGTTTAGAAAATGACCAGTAATTTATGACTACTGATGTACGTTGATTTCTCCTCACGAAACTGTTTTTCAAGCACGTTCTCTCAGCACCACCTGCTGCTACGGCACAACAAACCCAACTCTCAGGCGTGTCCTGAAAGTCACATAGAATATCAGTTAACATGGTGGAGGTAGAATTGTATCTTCCTGGACGCAGAACAGGAAAAGAACCAATTTATTTACTGCACTGAAATAAATGTGAACATCTACATTATATTGAAATGGATAATCATATATTTTCCGTTGAGTTGCATAGTGTTGATTCAAATGGAAATAGGACGCTGCATAGTAAACTGAGGTAATTGTGTCGCATTGCACCGGTAGCTGCTTCACATATAAACTTAGATTAGATTTTTCCCATCAGCTCTGGCAGTAGATGCAGCTGCCTGGTGTATATTTATGGCTTTGTTCTGAGATTCTGTTGTTTCTATCGTAATAATTAGCATCTAGGACTTGCTAAAGAACACATCATCAAAGGACACTTACCTGATTGTAACTGTACACTCTGTTATGCTGAATGTATTTTGCGTCATAAGCTAATCAATGCTTTTGTTCTCTTTCGTATCTGTTCCCCAGGTGAGTGAACGGTTTGCTCAGTACATAGACCACATGATCCAGGAGAGTGGTGTGGATACTGGGAATGTGGAGACACTAAACCAGTTGCAACAGTTCCTGGAGCCCATGCTGTTCCTCTCAGGATTAGAGCTGGCCAACACATTTGAGCACTTCTACAGGTTTGGGAAATAGGACCTACTTTTTTATAGGATGTGTATAGCAGGGCTGTCCAATGAGGGCCTGATTTGGTGAGAGAACTTGTTAGTGAATAATACAGTGGCGTTTTATTGCTTTGGTTTGGGAAATAGGACCTCTTTTTATAGGATGTGTATAGCAGGGCTGTCCAAATTCTTTTGCAATGAGGGCCTGATTTGGTGAGAGAACTTGTTAGTGAATAATACAGTGGCGTTTTATTGCTTTGCCTCCTTCTTCGCTGACTTTATGCGAGATTGGGGCCACAGGTCTACTGCCATCCTCTGGCGAAATACACGCATTTTATATATATATATATATATATATATATATATATATATATATATATATATATATATATATATATATATATATCTATATATATATATAAACACGTGTATTTTATACACAGTGGGTTGTATATTGTTGATTTAATGATTGAGGCTGCAGGCCGGTGAAAATTGAACACAGGCCAGGGCCCCCACATTTGGCCCCCCGGGGCGGACTTTGGACAAGCCTTGTGTTATGGGTTTACTCTATATTTGATTATTTCCTTCAAATGTATTTTTTGATGGTTCTAGTATATTAAAGGTAATTATAATTGGATGCTTGTCTAACAGAAGTTTGGCTTTACAAGGGAGGCTTTGATTGGGTTATTTTAGAGGGGTAATGAATAGCACTACAATATACAATACAATATAGATGCAAGTCTCAGATGACAGAACTGGTTTAACACTTGTGTATGGGCCTTCAGTGTTCTCCAATTCCTTCAAATGACTTACATCTAATTGAGCATGATGAAAGTTGATCCTTTGGAGAAGTGTCTTCCAGCAGGACATGATCTTGTTGTATTTATTTTCAAAGTTCTGTTTAAGGTTTTAAGTATTGACTAGACATTCACAACAGCTTAAGTAAAAGGAGACTCATCGATTAACAGTGTTATACCAGTAGGATTGTAGGAAGATTTTGAAAGACAAATCTTTCTTATTTATTTATTTATTGTATTTGTTGATTTATTTATTTATTTATTTATTTTTATTTAATTATTTATTTATTTATTTATTTATTTATATGAACGGGGCACGGTGGCTTAGTGGTTAGCACATTCGCCTCACACCGCCAGGGTCCGGGTTCGATTCCTATGTCTCGGCCATGTGTGTGTGGAGTTTGCATGCTTCTCCCCGTGCCTCAGGGGGTTTTTTTTCTCCGGGTTCTCCGGTTTCCTCCCCCGGTCCAAAAACATGCATATTAGGTTGATTGGCACCTGGGAAAATTGGCCCTAGTGTAGGAATGTGTAATGTGTGTGTGTGTGTGTGTGTGTGTGTGTGTGCCCTGCGATGGGTTGGCATTCCATCCAGGGTGTATCCTGCCCTAATGCCCATAGACGTCTGAGATAGGCACAGGCTCCCCGTGACCCGAGGGAAGATCGGATATAGCGGTAGAAGATGAATGAATGAATTTATTTATATGAAATAGTAAGAAGAGCATAACAATGTTATAATATTTTTTTCTTTGTAGGTACTACCTGGGCGATCGCCTGTTGAGTCAGGGGAAGGTATGGCTGGAGAGTGCAGTGATTGAGCATATTGGAACTTGTTTTCCTGAGCGTTTCCCCCAGCAGATGTTGAGCAATCTGAGTGAATCAGATGAACTGCAGCAGGAATTTCACCTCTACCGACTCCAGCAGCTGGACAAGAGTCTTCAGGACATGGAGGAGGAGGTCAGAAAGGAAAATATGATACCAGATTGTACCACTCTCCTATTAAGATAATAGTTCAGTAAGATTCGGGAGGGAGGTGGCAACTCGGTGGATAAGGCATTGGGCTCTGGACCTGAAGGTCGCAGGTTCAAATCCACCCAGCTTGGCCCTTAACCCTCAACTGCTCTGTTGTAAGTTCCTCGGGATGAAGATGTCTGCCGAATGCCGTAAATGTCAATATTAGATGTTTGGGGCTCTGTGTAACCTCTGGGCTTTCCCTTATATTAAAAATCAGTCGATAATGGGATTTTGTCAGTGGCTACAAATGTGTTTATAAGAATTTCTGCACGTGTCGATCAGATGGTAGAGGATCAGATGTCCGAGCCGGAACAAGAGTGTGAGGTGAAGGTGCTGGTTTTATCTCCACGTTGTTGGGCAGTATCTGCTCCCTGCTACATGGATAATACCGTCAAATACTTCCCACAGAAGCTCTGCAGCTACCTGGATGATTTCACTGACTTCTATTCCAACAGTTAGTGTTACTGAATTCATTTACGCATTCATTTTATCATTAGATTATTATATCGAATACAAAAGCATGTTTTAAAACCACTATTAAATTACTATCACAGTATAAATTACGATCACTATCTGCAGTGTGCTAAATAGCTGGCAGAGATCAGATATCCTATGATTGCATGAGAACAATATAAAGATCATAAAACTCACACTAGACCAACAGAATATAAAGACAATATCCGGTGTTTGTTGTCAGCGTTAACTGTATATTTATCTCTAGGTCAGTGCATGTACCAGCTTAGCAACAGTAAGCCGCGGCGGCTACAGTGGACCTGGCTTGGCCATGCAGAACTGTCTTTTGGCTCCTGCACACTATACGTCTCCACATTGCAGATGTACATCCTGCTTCAGTTCAATCACCAAGAGGTAATAAAGCTGGTCTTTTTGAAAGACAAATAACTCTAGACTTTGAAACCTGATGTGTTCTTATTATTGCTTTCTGTCTCACTCTCTCTTTAATCCTAAGTGGTAATCTTCTCTTCCTTAGGAAGTAAGCGTGGAGGCCTTGCAGCAGGCCACTGGTCTGTCACCGCATGTACTGGTCCATGCTCTTACAGCTTTGACATCGTCGAAGGGCATCTTGATTCATGAAGGTCTTCAAGATCTTCAGAAAGGTAAGCAGGCTGCTACGGTTCCAATATATTGCCTATAGATAACCTTCAGAAAATACTGAAGATATTTAATTTATTTTATTTAATGGGAAATTCCATACTTCCATTTTTTTTTTTTTTTTTTAAATGGTTGATGTTTTAGTCAGTTCTTGTGTAATTCTTTAGGGGTTCTAAGGTTGAATAAGACATCTCTGGCACAAAGCTCAGAGAAGCAAAGGTATTACTACCTACTGCCAAAACAGACCTACCTGAATGTGGATGAAGATGCAGCCCTCACTCTGGAGAGGAAACGGAACCATATGTACTGCCTCATTGTTCAGATCATGAAGAACGAGAAGGAGATGCATATAGACAACTTGGTGTTCAAGGTCAAGTCCGATTTGTTACAACTATTAGCTTTGAGCTTCTGTGATTTCATAATTGAACTGTGTAATTACTTCTCTTACTTTGAGTACAGTGTTGCAGCACTAATTGCTAACAGCAGGCAATAATCCAGAGGTTCTGATTGTGTGTACAGGTGTTGGACACTTGTCAAAAGCAGGAGGTCGTCCGTCCTTCCCCCACTGTGCGCTTTAGCTGCAGCACCACGGATGTACTTTCCTGCATCATGCACATAATCAACAAGGGCTACATCCGCCGTAATGAAGAGAACCCACACATCGTGGAATTCCTGGTCGAAGACCCATCCACTCCCCAGAAGAGCCAGGCTCACTTCTTCAGCAAGCTGGATCTGAACAAGAGCACAAGCAGCACCAAAGCTGACACAAGGTGTGCTGATGACCCACTTGAGCATGGGGAGGGTGAAGACAAGCAATGACTGGGGTGATGCTTGCTCTGCCCATTGGGAGCATATTCTTTTTGTTTTAAGGCTGGTTTGTCATTGCTCAGCCTTACTAGTGGAAAGATTCTTCCCAATGTGGCTTTCAGGGCAAACCTTTTACTTCCCCGTGTTGTCTCTGTGTTTCCCTGAACGAGGGCCTACTTTGCTTCTTGATGAATATTTATTTCATATGACGCAAATTCCAAAAGAGTTGGGACATTGTAAAATATAAATCATTCTTATGCAATGGTTTGCAAATCTCCTAAGACCATATTTTACATTATAATAGAACAAGATCACACCGTATGTTTAAACTGAGGAAATGTACCATTTTAAATGAATTTGATGGTTGTAAAACGTCACCAACGACTTGTGCCGATGGCAACATGAGCCAGGAACAGTACTCGTTATTAAACAGAAACAGCAGCACTGCAAATTACAATACTGTTACTGTTACATCTTTGGGGATTACAAAAAGAGATCTTGGACTGGCAGAAGTTTAAAGTAATAAAGAGGGGATGCTTCACTAACATGCGAAAAACACTGTAAATTGTTATAATGTATGAATACTGTTTTTCAACAAAGAATTGGCGAGATTTTCATTTATAGTACATATCATGAAAAATTCCAAGAATCTGGAGAAATCTCTGTATACAAGGGACAAGGTCAAAAATCCACAATGGATGCCTGTGGTCTTCAAACCCTAATATGTATGAAAATACATGAGGCCATGAAAAAAAATCATTGCATAGCCTCTTTAATGCCTCAAGGAATGGATTGTCTGTGAACATAGTGTGCCATATTGTCCACAAATATAGGCCAATGCGTTCTCATGCAAAGAAGTCACATGTGAACACGATGAAGAAACTTCTCTTCTCAGCATCATCTCTGGATCAAAGTTCATGTAAAATGAACTGCAGCAAAGTGTAAAATTGTTCTGTGGTAAGTTAAATCAAAATTGTCAATTATTTTTTTGGAAACCATGAACACACTGTCCCATTGACTAATTAGGAGAACCTTTTGGCTTATTATCAATGTTTGGTTTAAAAGCTCCATATTTTGTTCATTAGTGCCTATAGAATGGGGAACTTTCACATCTTGACAGGAACAGTCGGTGCTGAATTGTATATTCAGTTTTTATGGCAAAATAAGGGGAAGGTCTTGCATATTTCATCACATACTGGATCTATTAGAAGTGTTCATGAGTCTGCCTGCAGTTTGAAAACATGCCTTTTACAATTTGAAAACATTTGGTGCCTCGTGAAAAGAAAATTTGACAAACAAAAACAGAACAATGTTCTACTGAAAACTCCAGACCACTGGTCTGCTCAGGTCCCCGATGTATACAGACTGTCGTTAAAAGAAGAGTAGATGCTACACCATGGTAAACATGGCTGTTGTAGCTTTTGAGACATGTTGCTTCCATCAAATTATGAATTAACATATATTTTTCCTTTAAAATGGTACACTTCTTTGATTTAAACATTTGATATGTTTTCTGTTTTCTGCTGTGCATCAAATATTTGATACTGTGAGATTTGCATTCTGTTTTTACATTTTCTCAACTTTTTTGGAGTTGGTGTTGTGCTCTTCATTATCTGCATATATTGGTGGCTTTTCTTGATTAAGGAAATCTCCATTTTTTTTTTTTTTTGCTCAGTGCCATCAAATGGAATCTGTTCCTCTATTGGTATTTAGGGAATGTTTGTCAGAATTTTTCATTTTAACAGAATAAAGCCAAAAGTGCCTTGGATTTATTTGATCTATGTAATACTTTTTTTTTAAACCCTTTACTGAGCTGCAACTAAAGATGCTTTATTGAACTTTGCGGAACTGTTGAATGTGGTCCTATAGTGTATACAGAGATCTGTTGATAGATTTCTACAGCACTTAATGGATAGTAATTACAATATGATCTCCAACACGAGTCCAGGCAGTTGTTTTGTTTGATCCCTCTCTGTCTTCTCACGTTAATAATAGTACTTGCCACATACCATGTTATAATGTATTATTGGCTATTCATACTTTTCTTAGTACATGAGCAAGCAACAGAGTGGCTTAGAATTATGGCCTTTATAAACTCTGAGTGATGATTCTGACTTAATTAAATTCATTCTCTTTGCCGCGAGAGATGTTCTCAAGAAAAGAGATTTTGTTATTCAGAGATCACAAGGAGAATAAATAAATAACACCTGAGATTTTTGGAATTCTGTAAAACTATGCAATAAATCTTTTGTTTCTGGTGCATAAACCATCCACCAGATTTACACATGACGGTGTTTAGAAGCCGACAACGACAATGTTTTACTTAAATTCTTAAAAATAAAACCAAATTCTCAATGTTCATGTTTGTTGCTTTTTTTATTCTTTTTAATTTAATGAATTGACCCAAATCAGTCTCTTTAAAATCATTACAGTTGAGACTAACATAAGTGCACTAAGGATGTCCTGTCAACTTCATTACTGGAGCATTTTATGGGGACATTTAAACCCCTTTATACATATTGTGACTTGCTTTGTGTGTGTTCCCCTGCAGCCTGGGAGGCCCTGTTATGGCCCCTCAGCGGGTGGAGGATGGGGCACTGGAGACTGTGCTCTTCTCCATGGGTCGCACCATGACCCAGGAGGAGGTGAGGCATCTGATGCGGCGCACCATTCAGCAGTTGGCCGACACGCTCAGCTTGGAAGAGGAACCGGCTGAGCACCTGCTCATGCACTGCAAGTGGAACATCGACATGTTGATCCAGCGCTATACAGACGATCCGGAAACACTGGTGCTGGCTGCCGGCCTCAAGATCCGCAACCCTCAGCCTTCCCCTACTCCCATGAGTCTCTGTCCTGTCTGTCTTGTATCTCAGTTTGGGGACAGTGACTCTGAGCCCATGATGCTCAGCTGCAGGCACTACTGCTGCAGGGTAATTATCTCGTCTGTGGGTGTGAGATTATCTCTGCTTTGAATGTGGACTACAGATTATTGTTCTAATGAGTAGCAGAATATTAAATTGTCTACTTAAATGTTTAATCATTTAATAATGAATGTTGTAGTGTGGCTTTGAATTCAACCTATTCCATGTGTAACTTATTGTATGGATATATAATGTATATGTGTATGTATATATATATCTATAGTATATATATATATATATATATATATATATATATATATATATATATATATATATATATATCTATATATATATATATATATATACACACACACACACACACACACACACATCATCTCTCTCTCTCTCTCTCTCTCTCTCTCTCTCTCTCTCTCTATATATATATATGATATATATATATATATATATATATGATATATTGATCTTGACTTGAGTTAGTTGATTTAATATGTAATAAAGTTATGACCAATTTCTCAGATTTGCCCTGGATTAAGCGTCTGCCAAATGCTGTAAATGTAAATGTTCTCTTTCCCACCCAGTCTTGCTGGCAGGAGTACCTGACGGCCCGGATTGAACAGAACCTGGTGATGAACTGCAACTGTCCCATCACAGACTGTCCTGCTCAGCCTACTTCTAAATTCTTCTACAGCATTCTGACTGACAAGGACACAATTGCAAAGGTCTCAATATCCTCTTATTTAACGCATATTTAATACACCCTCAACCCTTCATTTTAACATGTATTATAGTTTCATTTCCAGCATTGTTAAGAAATCTGAATGGCAAGCTGCATTTCTTGTTTTTGCAGTATGAGAATGCACTCTTGCGGGGTTATGTGGAGTGCTGCTCCAACCTGACCTGGTGCACCAACCCTCAGGGCTGTGACCAGATCCTGTGCAAAGGAGAACATAGGCAGCATGGGCACTTGCTCTAAGTGCTGCTGGTCTTCCTGTTTCAGCTGCAACTTCCCTGAGGTTAGTGTACATGTAATTCCACAGCAGTACTTTGTCCAATCAGAAGTTTAACGGACTACCAATTTTTTCGATTGTGAGATTGGATCAGACTTGCTGGTAACCAAATTAAACAGCCAGGTTTTTTTTTCATGAATACTGAATAAAAATAAAACAACAGCATAATAGTAAACTTTATTACTGAAAAAAATACTGAATCATGATATGTTCTAAATGAAAAAAATATATTAATAAACATTGAGGAAACATAAATTGGTATGCATTCAAACAAAAAGCAACATTCATTCATTCATCTACCGATATATATTATCTTCCCTCGGGTCACGGGGAGTCTGTGTCTATCTCAGGCGTCTATGGGCATTAAGGCAGGATACACCCTGGATGGAATGCCACCCCATCGCAGGACACACACACACACACACTCACACATTCATACACTAGGGACAATTTTCCTAGGTGCCAATTAACCTACTGTGCATGTTTTTGGACCGGGAGGAAACCGGAGAACCGGAGAAAAAAACCCTGAGGGACGGAGAGAACATACACACACATGGTCGAGACGGGAATCAAACCCGGACCCTGGCAGTGTGAGGCAAAAAAAAAAGCAACATGCATACAAAAAAATAATATAACCTGTAAAAATATAGGTATGGATTTTTGCTGGAGCAGTCAATTCCTCCACTTAAGTTACACTCACCTTTTGGATCTTACCGTGCAGTATTGGACAATTCCAGTCTCATGGGTTTAAACTGACTTACAGGATATTACAAGTTGATCTACAGTGTATGTGTGTACATTTGTACAATCACCAGGCTCACTATCCAGCCAGCTGCAGTCACATGTCTCAGTGGATGGATGATGGTGGCTACTATGAGGGCATGAGCATGGAGGCCCAAAGTAAGCATTTGGCCAAACTCATCTCAAAGCGTTGCCCAAGCTGCCAGGCACAGATTGAGAAAAATGAAGGATGTCTGCAGTGAGTAATTGCACACACACACACACACACACACACACACACACACACACACACACACACACACACACAACACACACACACATACACACACACACACACACACACACACACACACACACATATTTGAATACATGAATACATGTATGCATACATCTTAGTCATATACTATTAATCATGAACAAATAAAGCAAACAAGTACTGTAGAAAAATGGTACACGAGCAGTAATGGATATAATTTTTGTACAGTCAGGTAATAATGTTACAGTAGAAGTTTGAACAAAATCGTGTAGATACAGATTACATTCCTTGGTCTGATTATCTCTTGACTTCGACATGGACAATGGTTCCATATTGACTGGTCTTGAGTATTTTGGAACCTGCAATTTCTCGAGTTTAAAAAATAAGAAACATTGCATAGCATTGGGCTTTAAAGAACGTGTGTCCATTTTTAATTCCTGTTTTTTGGCTAATGCAGTCCTAATGTATATTCTCCTATTGTAGCGCGTCTTCCTTAGGGTTCAATCTCTTTCTGGGATGACTTTCTGATTAGCATGTTTTCCAGGATTAGTAATTTGAGTTATTATAATCTTCAAACCATAATGACCATTTCACTCTGATCTTTTTCACCATCAGTGCGTTTCTGCCAGCAGGACTGTTTATTCAGTGTCAATCCCTGCTGTTTTATTTGAATTGAAGCTCTTCACATGTATGTGCATGATTTGAATGCATTGTGCTGCTGCCACATTTGCCACAAGAAAATACACTGCATGAACGGAACAGGGGTATAAATACACCCTTTCAAACTTTGACATCTATGTGAGATCAATAAGAACATATACGGTATGTGTTCTGGTAGTATGACCTGTGCCAAATGTAACCATGGATTTTGCTGGAGGTGCCTAAAGCCCTGGAAACCTACTCATAAAGATTATTACAACTGTTCAGCCATGGTAAGTGGTTATATTTTTACATTGCACGCATGATAAACTCTACACTTGGATGTATATGGCAATAATTGTTGCAAGTCATGATATTTCTTTATCATTACAGGTCAGCAAAGCTGCAAGGCAAGAGAAAAAGTTCCAGGACTATAATGAGAGGTGTACCTTCCATAACCAGGCTAAGGTTAGGATCTCTTGCTCCTAACAAGGATTTGTTCAGTAAATGCTCTTGGTGCTCGAGACTGACTCTGTTCAATGACACTGTTTAGGAGTTTGCCATCAATCTGGAAAGCAAAGTGTCTTCCATTAATGAAGCCTTGCAGATGAAGTCTTTGACATTTGTTATTGATGCTTGCAAGATTCTTGCCCAAGGTCGAAAGGTGAGCCTTTACATTATTTCTGTCATCAGTTAATGCATATTTAAGACGGTTCTCTCATTTCACAAGACTTACTTCCTTGAAACACAAATAGCATATCTCAGGGCTAAGAGCTTAAAAAGAGAGAGAGAAGTCAAACCCACAGAAAAACATAAGCTACAGTACAGGTGTGTATGACAGAAGTGTGCTGTCAGTTTGTTGATCGTATTTTCAGAAAACTATGTTGGATCCTATACTGTGATGGATCCCGTACAGTAATGTCTAAAATCCTAGTTAAAAATATATTTGGAGCCACATGTTTGTTTTGGATGTTTCCTTCACGTGAAACTAGTAAACCCAAACCCGTTCCAGCATAGCGATGCTTGAGTGGCCTGCTGTAGAGCTCTGATCTCAACCCTATTAAGCATCTTTAAGATGAATGTGAACGCTGACTGCACCCAAGGACTCCTCACCCATGTGGCCGAATAAATCTCCAAAAGCACACGCTGAAATTGAGTTGCTACATCTTCCCAGTAGAGTGGAGTTTATTAGGACAGCGAATGAGGACTAACCTTATGAGCAGGTTTTCACAAAGTGTTTTCCATATAGTGTATCTTAGCTCAGAGGGAATTCTTCAAATCAGTGAATAAAGCCAATTCAGTGTTTCACATTCTAGGATACCTTTTGCAATATATACATTTGGTCATCACATTACACTTTTATGTAACTATGAGGATTGTAATTACTATAAACTTCTACAAGGACTTAGTACCCAGTTTGTACCCATAATCTATTCTGCATGTCAATAAACAGTACATCTCAACAGGGGAGAAACTGTAATGAATTTACATTGCTTTTGAGGGAATTTATATGTTAATATAAATATTAACATATAAATGACAATGCTGACTTGTGACAATTTCATTGTTAAAAACACTTTTATAAATAAAACAAAATTCAATTCACCCAAACGGAATAATGTAATAATGCCAAGATGAATGTGACCTGGACAAAAACAGTCAATTATACGAAATAAACCCTACTATTAAAATAAATATCTACCATAACTTTATATCAAGGCATGACCGAGTCATCTACACTATGTGCCAACTTGTTCGCTCAAAACTTACCTATGGGTCGCTACTGACGAGTGAAGCCTCTCGTCTATATCTCAAGTCCCCCGTCTGTTAGGAAACGATAGGGCTATAGGAAACGATTTAATTAACGATTAACGATTATTTTTCATAACATCTCCCCAGAATGTATTTAAAGTTTTCTGTCACATGCAAAGGTGAAACACCTTGTATAGCAATGTAAATGGTATGAATGCACAGATGACTTTGTGTATGCCATGTATGTGGTCTCGATGCTAAAAGCCCAACAAACAAAACTGTCTATACATGATCCAAAATTCTGATAAGATCGTTACCAGGTCTGAATGTGTCTATAAGCTAAATACCGTGTACGTTAACTGATCATCAAGTGCAGTACCACACACAACACTAACAACCCAAATGAGGATGGGGTTCTCTGTTGAGTCGGGTTCCTCTCAAGGTTTCTTCCTGTTCCCAGGGACTCAGGGAGTTTTTCCTTGCCACCGTCGTTCGGCTCAACTTTAACAAACTGATTTTCAACTTTGCAACTTAGGCCAAAACTGATTTTCATTTTCACACATTAGTAAAGCTGTATTTTGTAAATCTTTGAGACGATGACACATTGTGAAAAGCGCTTTATAAATAAAATTGAATTGAATTGAATTGAAGTATCAGGCTTTAAAATTTGTTCTTTATTCTCTGTTTGATTATTTATACTTATTCTGCTCAGGTTCTGGCCTACTCATGTGTGTATAGCTATTACAATCAGGACACTGAGAAAATGGATGTCATGGAGCAACAGACTGAAGCCCTGGACCTTCACACTAATGCTCTGCAGATCTTGCTTGGTAAAAACAAAACACTGTAATCATTCATCAGCGCAAATCTCTTATTGGCCATACATTAAACGTGTGTTTTTTTTCTCTTATATAGAGGAGACGCTGCTGCAATGCACAGACCTGGCATCGTGTGTGCGACTGCTGAAGCCAGAGCACCTAAACACCGGTCTCGAGCTTATTCGCCGCATCCAAGAGCGTCTCGTGGCAATCCTGCAGCACTCTACCCAGGTAACCCCTCATTCAAAGGAGACAAATTCACCAGAAACAAAATACATTCCAATCAACCAGAAACAAAATAAACCCCAAAACCAGATGCAGTGTAGTTTGCCACTTATATTAATTGCTTTGTACAATAGACTAGTATTTATAGCTTTCTTTTCTTTTGTTTTAGTTTAGATAACAGCTGAAATTTATGTTGATGACCAACTTATTTTGTTTTTTTATTTATTTATTTTATTTTACTTTTATTTTTTTTTTGTAGGACTTCCGTGTAGGATATCAGTCCAAGACTGGGCCAGATCACGAGGCCGCACAAGCCTTAAATGTTGCTAACAACACAGAAAAGAGCAAAGAGTGAGTTGCACAAAAAGAGTATAATTTATAATATAAATTCTGAAAAACTTCACTGAGGACATGCATAAAGATTTATTTATTTTTTTTATTTATTGATTTTTGCATGTGCAGGCCAAATGACATTAACACATATATGTTTACAGAGTTTTCTCTATAAATAAAAATTAATTAATCTATTAAAACCACTGTGTCAGTGGTTTCTCATGTGTTATGAAAACACCATGTGCCAGCTTGGAAGACATTAGCAGCAAATCCATTCAAGTTCTAAGTTGTGAAGTGCAGCTTCTTCTGTGCAGCACTATCGACAGATTCTCACTGGGATTCAAATATCAAGTCGTCATCCTTGAACTCATACCTTTTTTGCACTGCAGCAGAGTGTGTGTTATTCTGCTATTTGTGAATCCTGAGGCTGTTAAGTGGTGTATTTGAGTAACAATATTTAGGTAGGCTAACGTGAATGAATGCCCAGACTGTCTCACTGCCTCCATCAGCTTGCCTTCATCCCAGAGTGCCCCCTGGTGCCATCTCATCCCTCGCTGCCCCCATTATGTAAAAGAAACCATGGCTTTTTATTTCCTTTTCTTTTCTGGCTCTTCTCGTGCACTTTTGGTATTCCGACACCTTTCTCTTATTTTCAGCAATTTATGCTAACTCTTCTGTGAGAGAGGACGATCCAGGCTAGCCTTCAATCCTCTTGTGCAGTAGTGAACCTTAGGAGTTCTTATCCAGATTTAATCAAGATTTAGAAAACGGACTGTTGACTTGCTGCTTAAAGTAATCCACTTCTTATCAGCTGTAATGAGATAATCACTGTTATTCACTTCATTTGCTAGTGGTTTAATTGGAATTGCTGATCGGTGTTTGGTATCCCTATATGATTTGTGTATTCAGTTCCCAGATTCATTAACACCATTAAGTAGAATTGCCCCGACCTGCGTGTTAATGAAGCTGAATACTTAACTTGGTGGGTTTTTTTTTTTGTAGATGATTGAGCCATATGGGCACATGGCATTGCTCAAAACTCTAGGTTCTACAAAGTTTGCACATGGAGTAAATCTGGGCCACAGTGTATACTAATATTTGGCCTTAATAATAGAGGAAATAGAATGTCATTAACTTGGATTTCTTTTATTCTTTCTGTACTTGAATGAATCTGTAAGTATTTTAAAAGAGTAAAACAGTTGACCTGTTTTCAGGGCCAAATCAGATAGAGGCTCTGAGACTGGAGACTCGGATAACAACAATAACTACACTGAAGACGGTGGTGATGAGGCCGAGGAGGACGACGAGTATGATGATGAGTACGTTCCGGAGTGGCACGAAGACTACGACGAGGAGGAAATCGAAGAGGACGACTTTTTCTCTGACGACGACGAGTCTGAGAACCTAGAGAGGGACTTTGTCCCTTACGACTGAATTTAAAACGAATGACCAGTCACTGTGCCTAGGAAGGAAAGAGGGAAGGAAGTTAAAAACGGATTGATTCATCACCTTCACGTCTGGAGGTCTTCTTCAGTTTGAACTGGGGATCAGTGTATTTCCATCATTGTAACATACATATTCAGTAATTCTACAGGGAGGGGTAAAGGGGGGGGGGGTTAGTTTGGGTGCAGCAGAAACCTTCTAACTGAAAACACTGGTCTAGAAATAGTAAGCACTAGTATCATCATAACATTTTGGTGGATGAAAAGCACTTAAAAAATATTTTTTTTAATTGAATCATTTTTCTTTCTGGCTTTGTAGCTTAGCTAAGCCCTCTGTATTGAATGACTTTGTTGCACTCCTTTATTTGCCCAGTAATATGTAGAGAAACATAAAATGCACTTATGCTAATGCTAATCTTCTTTCCTGATATCTTAAAAACATTGAAAATCCATCATCGATGTAGTGAAAGAAAATGCCAAAGCATAGGCAATTACAACAAATTATGCTGGACAAAAGTCCTCTCTGAGCTCATTTTTTTTTATATTACTATTATTATGATTATTTACTCAAAGTGGTAAAGAAGGGATATATATATATATATATATATATATATATATATATATATATATATCAAGTCTTAAAGCACAGTATATATTTATTTATGTTGTTTAAATACAAAAGGTTTGCCTTGGTTTATTTTTCTGATTTATTTTGGATGCTCTTATAGTCTGTTCTTGGTTCACCGTTTCAGTGATGGTAAATACAGAAAAACAAAAACAAAAAATCTTTTTACTCCAGTATTATTTGAAGCAAGTTTCTTCAGGAGGATCTGTTTGTATCTTGAAATGGTCCACAATCAGAGAGAGTATGTCTGTGTCAGTACATACATTGTTCGCCTGCTTCAAGAATCTGTCATGGCAATAAACAGCTGAACGTATCATTACAAAGGATCATATTATTTGCTGAGCAAACTCTATTTTGCTGTTTTCCCCCACTTTCCTTTTGATATAAGATTTTTTTTTTTTTTTAAGAAAAAAAAAAAAGGTTTATGTTGTATTAAAACTACAGAGATGAAAATAATCTTGCAGGGTCACACAATCTGATGTAGGCTGCTTTCTTTATAGTATATTGTTCTGCTTATTTACTGTTCTCTCCTAGACTTGTGCAACCACGCCTGAGTAAATAAATTACTTTTCTTCGACAGCTTGTTCTGATTCCTTGTCCACTTATTATTATTATTTTTAATTTAAAAAAAAATCTAATTGTTGCCAGATGCTCTTATTTCCTTGCTATTTCAGTTCAATTGAATTTCTATAGCACTTTAAACAGTGGAAAGGTTCCCATAATAGCTTTACAGAAATAATTATAAACAAATACGGATTTTATATATATATATATATATATATATATATATATATATATATATATATACACAGTGGCAAGAAAAAGTATGTGAACCTTTTGGAATTTCATGGTTTTCTGAATAAATTTGTCATAAAATGTTATCTGATCTTCATCTAATTCATTGGTATTGACAAACACAATGTGTCTAAAAATAATAACACCAAAAAATCCAATCTTTCTTGTCTTTATTGAACACAATCATTCAACATTCAAAATGGCAGTGGAAAAAGTAAGTGAAACCTTAGAATGGATAACTGGTTGACGCCCCCCTGGCAGCAATAACCTCAACCAGGCGCTTCCTGTAGCTGTGGATCAGACCTGCACATCGCTGAGGAGGAATTTTAGCCCATTCTTCCTGGCAGAACTGCTTTAGCTCTGTCATATTCTTTGGACGTCTCATGTGTACGGCCCTCTTCAAGTCAATCCATAGCATCTCTATTGGGTTGAGGTCTGGGCTCTGACTCGGCCACTCCAAAAGGCGGATTTTGTTTTTCTGAAGCCGTTCTGTTGTGGACTTGCTCCGGTGTTTTGGGTCGTTGTCCTGTTGCATCACCCACTTTCTACACAGTTTCAGCTGATGTACAGACATTCTCACATTATCCTGAAGAATTGTCTGATATACTTGGGAATTCATCTTCCCCTCAATGATTGCAAGCTGGCCAGGCCCTGATGCAGCAAAGCAGGCCCAAATCATGATGCTTCCTCCACCATACTTTACAGTTGGGATGATGTTTTCATGACGATATGCCGTGCCCTTTCTACGCCAGATGTAGTGCTGTGTGTTTTTTCCAAATAGTTCAATCTTAGTTTCATCAGTCCACAAAACATTTTGCCAATACCGCTGTGGAGTGTCAATGTGCTCTTTTGCAAACTTAAGGCGTGCAGCAATGTTCTTTTTAGTAAGCAGCGGCTTCCTTGGCGGTGTCCTGCCGTGGATACCCTGCTTGTTCAGTGTTTTACGTATTGTAGACTCATGAACAGATATGTTAGCAAGTTCCAATGATGCCTTCAAATCTTTGGCTGTCATTCGGGGTTGTTTCTTTACCTCATTGATGAGTGTTCGTTGTGCTCTTGGTGTCATTTTGACGGGGCGCCCACTTCTAGGTAGAGTAGCAACAGTCCCAAATTGTCTCCATTTGTAGATTGTTTGCCGAACTGTAGACTGGTGAATTTCTAAAGTCTTTGAAATAACTTTGTAACCCTCGCCAGCTTCATGTAAATCAACAATTCTTGATCGGTAGGTCCTCTGAAAGCTCTTTTTGGCGAGGCATGGCTCACATAATCATGTTCTTCTTGTGCAGAGCAAACTCCAAAGGTTTGAGGGGTTTTTATCAGTCAGAGTATCTGTAGTCCACACCTCCAAACTTATTATCTTAACAAGACTCCAGGTGTGCTAAAACCAATTAACTCCAATTAGCTTTTTTGAGGTCATTAACCAATAGAGATGCTATGGATTGAGTTGAAGAGGGCCGTACACATGAGACGTCCAAACAATATGACCGAGCTAAAGCAGTTCTGCCAGGAAGAATGGGCTAAAATTCCTCCTCAGCGATGTGCAGGTCTGATCCACAGCTACAGGAAGCGCCTGGTTGAGGTTATTGCTGCCAGGGGGGGTCAACCAGTTATTCATTCTAAGCTTTCACTTACTTTTTCCACTGCCATTTTGAATGTTGAATGATTGTTGTTCAATAAAGACAAGAAAGATCTGGATTTTTTTGGTGTTATTATTTTTAGACACATTGTGTTTGTCAATACCAATGAATTAGATGAAGATCAGATAACATTTTATGACAAATTTATTCAGAAAACCATGAAATTCCAAAACGTTCACATACTTTTTCCTTGCCACTGTATATATATATATATATATATATATATATATATATATATATATATCTATATATATATATATATATATATATATATATATAGCCCTTGATTATAAATTAACACAATGCCTAAGACCTTATTTACATTAAGTAATTTAAAATGAAGTTTTAGGTTATAATAATTTTAATTTTAATAGATATCAATGTTTGCTTCTGTTAATAGATTGGTGTGCTAAAAGTAACAGTATTGATTGGGCACGAATCTTAAGAGTGATAAAATGATAACAGGATGAGAGACATCATAAATAATACTACTTGGGATACTTAAGTGCATTTGAAGACAAGTAATTTTACTTAAGTGACTGTTTAAAGGGAGCACTTTTCCTGGAGTAATATTTTAGCAAGTGTATCTCTACCTCAACTACACGTCATGTGTACTTCATCTAACACTACTACCCATCCATCCATCCACCCATCCTTGTAGTTCCATCCATCCACCCATCCATCCATCCACCCTCCACCATCATCTATCCATCCACCCATCCTTGTACCACACCCATCCATCCACCCATCCACCCATCCATCACCCATCCATCCACTCACCCATCCATCCATCCATCCACCCATCCTTGTAGTTCCACCCATCCATCCATCCCCCATCCATCCATCCCCCACCCCACCCATCCTTTTAGTTCTCTCCATTCCATCCACCCCCACCACCTCCACCCGTCCTTAGTCCATCCATCCATCCATCCATCCATCATCCCCTCCATTGTAGTTCCACCCCATCCATCCACCCACCCACCCATCCACCCATCACTTGGACCCACCCTTGTAGTTCCACCCATCCATCCACTCACCCATCCATCCACCCATCCTCCACCCATCCATCCATCCACCCATCCTTGTAGTTCCACCCATCCATCCACTCACCCATCCATCCATCCACCCATCCTTGTAGTTCCACCCATCCATCCACCCACCCATCCATCCATCCACCCACCCATGTAGTTCCACCCATCCATCCACTCACCCATCCATCCATCCACCCATCCACCCATCCATCCACTCCCAGTCCATCCACCACCCATCCATCCACCCATCCATCCCATCCATCCACCCCCATCCAGTTCCATCCATCCTCACCCATCCATTGTAGTTCCACCCATCCATCCACTCACCCATCCACCTATCCATCCACCCATCCTTGTTCCACCCCATCCACCCATCACTCCACCCATCCATCCATCCACCCATCCTTGTAGTTCCACCCATCCATCCATCCATCCATCCATCCACCATCCTTGTAGTTCCACCCATCCATCCACCATCCATCCCATCCATCCATCCACCACCCCATCCATCCATCCACTCCCCACCCATCCATCCACTCCATCCATCCATCCACCCATCCTTGTAGTTCCACCCATCCATCCACTCACCCATCCATCCATCCACCCATCCATTCCATTCATCCATCCATTCCATCCATCCATCCATCATCCCATCCATCCACCATCCATTCCCATCCATCCATCCCCACCCATCCCAACCACCCACCCATCCATCCACCCACCCATCCATCCACTCACCCATCCATCCATCCACCCACCCATCCTTGTAGTTCCATCCCATCCATCCACCCATCCATCCTCCATCCATTAGTTCCATCCACCCACCATCCACCACCCATCCTCCATCCTTGTACCCATATCCCTCCAACCCATCCATCACTCCCCCATCCATC
This sequence comes from Kryptopterus vitreolus, assembly GCA_030449085.1. NCBI lineage: Eukaryota > Metazoa > Chordata > Actinopteri > Siluriformes > Siluridae > Kryptopterus > Kryptopterus vitreolus. The sequence goes on from JACRUU010000014.1 coordinate 873,329, forward strand.
CATCACCCATCCTTGTTCACCCATCCCACGCACCCATCCATCCATCAACCCATCCTTGTAGTCCATCCACCCATCCATCCATCCATCCATCCATCCACCCATCCTTGTAGTTCCATCCATATCCATCCATCCATCCCACCCTCCTGTCCATCCATCCATCCATCCATCCCATCCATCCACTGTAGTTCCATCCATCCATCCATCCATCCATCCATCCACCCATCCTTGTAGTTCCACCCATCCATCCACTCCCCATCCCATCCACCATCACCCATCCACCCATCCTTGTACCCCACCATCCTCACTCCACCCATCCATCCATCCATCCATCCCATCCCTCCATCCATCCACCCATCCTTGTAGTTCCATCCACCACATCCATCCCACTCACCATCCATCCACTCCATCCATCCACCATCCACCTTGTCAGTCCACCATCCATCCATCCATCCATCCATCCCCATCCACCCATCTGTAGTTCCACCCATCCATCCATCCATCCATCCACCCATCCATCCATCCATCCATCCATCCATCCCATCCCATCCTGTAGTTCCACCATCCATCCATCCACCCATCATCCATCCATCCACCCATCCTTGTAGTTCCATCCATCCATCCATCCATCCATCCATCCACTTGTCCATCCATCCATCCACCCATCCTTGTAGTTCCACCCATCCACCCGCCCATCCATCCACCAATCCATCCATCCACCATCCACCATCCACCGTAGTTCCACCATCCACCCATCCATCCATCCATCCATCCCACCCATCCTTGTAGTTCCACCCATCCATCCCAACCGTCCCTCCCATCCATCCATCCATCCATCCCATCCATCCATCCCATCCATCCACCCATCCACCCGTCCCATCCCATCCCCATCCATCCTTGTAGTTCCACCATCCACCAAACGTCCATCCATCCATCCATCCATCCCATCCATCCACCCATCCATCCATCCACCCATCCATCCACCCCATCCATCCATCCACCCATCCTTGTAGTTCCACCCATCCATCCACCGTCCATCCATCCATCCATCCATCCACCCATCCTTGTAGTTCCACCCATCCATCCACTCACCCATCCATCCATCCACCCATCCTTGTAGTTCCACCCATCCATCCCATCCATCCAGTCCACCCATCCATCCACCACCCATCCATCCATCCATCCATCCATCCATCCACCCATCCTTGTAGTTCTGCCTACTGTATTGCAACAATGCACGCTGGAATAATTTGAGAACGATCTAAAATTCAGGTGTATGGTACCTTTTTGGGACAAACGTTATGTACCAAAATTTGTCATTATTGAGTCAGTAAACAAAAAAATCAACACATTGTAAACACTGTAAAGTGAATGAGAAAAGGTTCGGTATTTGACATTGCTGAACAGCGCGCTCACATGTCGGAAATGAAGCGCGCTGCAGTGAACATCCGGCCGTGCATCAGCAACACAGTGGCGTCCACATTTCCGCTCGTAACGCAACTAACTCGGCTTTGTAACCGAGTACAATGAAACACCAAAATGGTTTATGTATTATATGATGTAAGTTAATCCAAAATTCATATCGGTAACATCATTTAGTCCCCGTGTATACTTTTATTTTTAAACAATCGACTTCGAACCGGAAGTGTTGTAGGTTATGTGCTTGTTTTTCCCCTTATGGCGCAGGGGGAGGAAGTGTCGCTAGTTGGGATATAAATATGTAATAATAATAATATTAGGTTTAAGAAACTTCGATTTCTTTACAGGATTTTTTAGTCGAACTGAATAAAGGGTTTTTTTTTTTTGCACCGCTTTGTAGAAAACGGATATTAGCGAGGAGACGAGCGTGTTTTCTGTGTTAGCAGCGCTGAGTCCCGCTCATAAACAAGTTCATTCGGTGTAAACAAAGTGGGATTGTTTTCTAAACGCAATGTCCAAAGGTCGAAAACGCTCGAAAGCCAAAGCGGCAGCAAAAGGAGCGGGATTCAGAATGCCCCCGGGACCACGGCCTCCAGGACCTGCTGGATTTGTTGGTGGTGGTGGTGGTCCTCCTCCGCTCCTGAGACCGATGATGCCTGGAAATCGCTTTCCTATGGGCCCTCCTGTTTTTAGACCATTTATGAACAATTCCCCTGACTTTGGTATGAGAGATCAGCATATGGACAGACCCGGGGTATGGCATGCGCCCACGCTTCGACCATCCAGATATGGGAGGCGGACCACAAGGCTTTCGGCCAGACCCACATGAAGGCAGACCATCGGGTTTTGCACCTCCAGGGTTTCGGGCTAGACCACCAGGTTTTGTCCCACCGGAGTTTCGGGACCGACCACCGGGGTTTGTCCCACCGGAGTTTAGAGATAGACCACAAGACTTTCCGCCACCTAAATTTAGAGATGGACCCCCAGACTTCATCCCACCTGTGTTTAGAGATGGTCCACCAGCAGGAATCCAGCAGTTTGAGGATGTGGATCCGAATTGTACGCAACCCCACAAGGTCCATGTATGTATATATGTATATCGTTATTTCAGTCATCTAGAATAAAGTAAAATGTAAACGATTTCCCCTTTCATGTTATGCATTATTAATATGGCTGATATTTATTTCTCCCAAATTGCAATTAAAAAAAATAGTAATTAGATTTCAATCCCTCATCTCAAATCTTAATTAATTTCCTGTACCATGGCACCTTCTTTTCATTCAATTCATCTTCTACCGCTTTATCCGATCTTCCCTCGGGTCACGGGGAGCCTGTGTCTATCTCAGGCGTCTATGGGCATTAAGGCAGGATACACCCTGGATGGAATGCCAACCCATCGCAGGCACACACACACACACACTCACACACACACACACATTCACACACTAGGGACAATTTTCCAAAGTGCCAATCAACCTACCGTGCATGTTTTTGGACCGGGGGGAAACCGGAGAACCCGGAGAAAAACCCCCTGAGGCACGGGGAGAACATGCAAATGCAAACTCCACACACACATGACCGAGACGGGAATCGAACCCGGATCCTGGCGGTGTGAGGCGAACGTGCTAACCACTACGCCACCGTGCCCCACTCCATGGCACCTTCTTTCCATTTAATTCTTTCATGCCATTCTGAATTTTAATTTTAATACAAAGACTGTAAAGCAAGTTGTGATGAATTGATAATGATTTATGCTTAAATGTTTTTTACTTACTTTTATAAATGCATTTTATTATTATTATTTTTTTTAAGAGCCATGCTCCTCCACTGGCTCCCGGTCCACCTACGAAATCTGACCAGGTAACTGAAAGATGCAGTGCTGCTGTCACCAATGAAAATACTCAAAATTCCACCACTACTACAACAGTAGCATCACCTTCCAACAAACAAATGTCTGTTGTCAAGAAAATGCTGGGATCAGTGAAGTAAGGATATTTTAACTCTGATTTATTGAAATTGTCTACAAGCCTGGTTTAAACGATCTTCAATTCTATTTTTCAGACCTCCACCCGGAAGATCTCTGGGAGTCATCACTTTTATTGGTGTAAGTATCTTTTTTTGAGATACAACTTTGCTAAAGTGTTTGAAAGGTTATTTAATTAAGATATTAGTAGAAAAAATAAAAGGGACTAGCTTATGATTGAGATGTGTTCTAATGACCTTCATTCAGTGTGACTTATTGCAAGTCGAGACTTGGCCTAGTCCGTGGTTCTCAAACGTTTTCAGCAGGAGGCCTTCTTTTGTAGGGTGAATCCTTTTGAGGATCCCCGAAAGAAAATTAATGACGCAAAACCGTCAATTTCTTTACTGGTTTGGTCCTTTTCTTTTACTGGGTCTTTTCAATTCTGCTCGTAAAGCTTGAAAGTTTTTAATAGACCTTTGTATCATGTTCACATCTATTACTCAATTCAGTTCATTTTTATTTATAGAGCGCTTTTTACAATTTGTCATCGTCTCAAAGCATGACATACTTATGTGTGAAAAGTGAAAATCAGTTTGGTCCTAATTGTTTCTTGTTGAGCCGAAGCGACGGTGACGAGGAAAAACTCCCTGAGAACAGGAAGAAACCTTGAGAGGAACCAGAATCAACAGAGAACCCATCCTCATTTGGGTTGTTAGTGTTGTGTGTGTGGTTGAGGATGTTTATTGTGGAGTGTATTCATGAATTTGAAGCATCATCAACCGGGGGCGGAGTCACCAGGAGGTTCGGACAGGAACAGAGTGCAGAGGGGGTCTGGATCACTGGGACAGCTCAGCAGTGGGACATGTAACTCAACGGAGAGAGAGAGAGAGAAGGACAGAAAAGAGTGGTTAGTCACGGTCATGGTTGCAGTATGGGAGTGAGTGTATATTTAGTGTCGAGTGCAGACGTGGACTCCGGCAGGATTAAGTATGACAGTATAACAAAAAGGAGAATTTTTAATTACTCAGGTATTACAAACAGTAATACTTTTTCTGCATGTTTATTTCAATAAGCAAGACAATATGCGAGTGTTGCCACAGAGCAGTGATAACAAAAGCTAATAACACTGTGGGTGGATGGATGGCTGGGTGGGTGGGTGGATGGATGGATGGGTGGGTGTGTGGATGGATGGATGGATGGAGTTTCTTCATTGGTGTTTTGAGATTCCGCCATAGACTGAAACTTAGCTGTTTATGTTGCAGTTGGGGCTGATAAAAGTCTAAAACACTTAATTGTAGTCATATTTACTGAAGCTTGTTTTGTTTCTTCAGAGTGGACTTGTAAAATGTAGGTACAGAGGAATATGGCGGAATACGTACACCAAGCCGACCAAACACACACCTTGTGCTCTACATCTACATGACTCATAGTTTCACGTTTGGAGAGGTGCGCGTCAGGTTACAGTGTAGCGTCGACGCAGAAGTATAAATCGCCCTTCAGGGATTTGAATCTGATGCATGCAGTAACCGGAAGGCAGTGGACGTAGCACAGCAGTGGGGTGGTGTGGGAGAACTCGGACAGGTTGAACACGAGTCGCACAACAGAGTTTTGGATCATTTGCATCACTGAATCATGAACTAAGATGGCCTAGTATTGTTACAGATGAGATTATTGTCTCGTTTTTTCAAAGTTAATAATCTGACAGAGAAATCTTAGAAGTAAATACTTTAACCTGTGGTTAAACATAAATTAGCTTGTCTTTATTTAACTTTAACTTTAAAATTTCTACTTTCAATTCTGCAATCTGGCTTTTTTTCTCTTTTATTTCTCTGTGGTATCGAAAATCTTTAAAGGTACCGTATCAAAGTATCGTGACAAACACTAATGAGAAATTAATCATTTATTCTTATTCTCATTTATGTTAATAATTCTGGAGTTTATCAAATATTATTAAAACATGCATCTTTGTGCTTAGTGTTGACAGTTTCTTTTTTTTTTTATTCTTGTTTTTCTCTTTAAAAATGTAGAACAGCTACGGGTTCATCGAACGCGAAGACCTTAAAAAATATTCTTTCTCATTCGATGCTTTCTTTGGAAAAAGAATCCATTTGGTACCTGGGGTTAAAGTACATTTCACAGCAGTCCCACAAATGGTGAGTGGTGTCAAACGTAAGATGGTTAAGACTGCTATTGTAGGCAACGTTGTTGTCGTCGTGTCCGTCCCTAAAACAAAAATGTTTTATGGTGTGTATAGGGGAAAGAATTTGCTACCGACGTTAAGATTGCGCCGAGAGGGACAGAGGAGATTGAAGATACGGTCTATGAAGGTGTGGTTATTACAGTGCTGCCTGAAGTAAGTAGGAAACTTCATAATTTTATACATTTAAAGAATCAGTAGTAAATTAATAACAAATGTGAAACCAAGCATGCTTCCTTTCCTTATATTCACATGTTCAATTAATTTTATTTTGCCTGTTAACTGCATTTTGTTGTCAGTAATGCTGATTTATTACAAGTGATGCTGATTATTACAAGAAACAAGACGGCAAGATTTTTTTCATATCTGGTGGAATTTGGGTTTTCTGTCTTTAATAACCATGTGACGTATTAATCTTGTATGCTTCTGTCATTGTTATTGCAAAGTTAATTACCTTAAACACCTGGCAGATTTTCAGTCAGCTACATTGCATATGCCATGGTGCAGAACCCGTAACATACACGTGTGTGTATATATATATATATATATATATACACACACACATACTAAGGCTGTCATTAGATTAAAATATTTAATCACACGATTTCCTTGAGTTTTATAAATTTTCTGTTCTCAATGTGCCATTAATGAGTACTTTTCATATTTTTAAATACACTAACAAATTAATTATTTCTAATGTTCTAAATATATAAATTTGATTCAAAATCTCTCCCTTTAATTATTAATTAATTATGATTAATTATGGTTAATTATTTTATATTCATTTTACTCTGGAACGTATTCTATTAATATTAATTTCTTGCTAATTTATTAATTTATTACTAATTAATTATTAATAATTACTTCCTATGTAAAAAAAATATATTTTGTGGCAGTTACTTGTTAAATATGGTACACGACAAGTTCTGGTTTTGGTTTCTTTCCATATAAAATGATGATGCGTTTCGGTTACATACAGTAATATACTGTAATGTAGTGAGTAGCTCATACCGGTTGTGAACGTGCAGCGTTCGGGGGAGATTTAGGATGCGTAAGTGGATGCACATTGCACAGCGAGGCTGAGGAACGGTCAACGCTGAAATTATCTGGGAAGGCCACACACTGAAGGTTCTTTATTCATTTGTTCTTTTTATTGTTCAGCATTAAAAGTGCCCAGTGTCCCGTTCAATCAAAGACACAACGCAGAGTGAAGGGGCAGTTCGCTCACATAGTAATGTGTACTGCGTGAATAAAATCAGTGTCGTTAAAGTGAATTAGCGTAAATGCATTATTACCATGTTAACTTTGCGAGCCCTTATAAACAGCTGACTAATCAAGAATTCAAACAATGCATTGTTTTACCTTGTATGGCAGTGATAAGCAAACCGTGAGGAAGCTGCTCCTCTTAGTTCTCAGAAACATGCACTCCTTTGTTCTGTTTTGAAATATATTCCTTGGTCGCAGGTGAAATGCAGTGGCAGCTTTGATGAATCAAACAACAATCTCTCATTCTGAACAAACCCAAGAATTCTATCAAAGTGCTAAAAGGTTCTGCTGTTTTCCAGACCTACGTGTTGGAACCACATCCGGGCCGCATCAGAACCATTCTTACTACTGACCCTGTAAAACTGCCCTTTGGAAAGATGGACTCCAAAGCCACCCTTCTACTGTTTGACCGCGTGAAATTTCAGCTGGTCCACGATATTATTTCCAAGGTCCGCAGAGCAACAAATATCACTCCACACATGCCAGATACTTTTCAGCTCACCAAGGAAACCAGGGAAAAGGTAATTGTCATGTAGTAAATCTTAAAAAGGCATTAACCATAGAAACATATTTTTATTTAACTACTTAATCATTGATTAGAATTTTCTCTGATTTAAGTATCTCTTGCATTTTGATTTAATTCATTAACAGGGTGTTATAATGGGAATTACGGACGATACCTTTACTATCATGTCAAAGACGCACGATAACCTTACGGCTGCTCTTAATGAGAATTTGTCTCATGATCAGCTGACGGTCATGGATGAAGTGGAGTTCACGCTTGTAACTGTAAGTCAGAGGATATGGGCTTTGGTATTTTCTTCTCATGTTAAGTTTCTTTAATGTGTTGAATTGTATTTGATTGTTTTACCAGGCAAAAGACAAAGTGAAGGCAATTCGATTGATAAAACTTCCGGAGAACTCGGTGGAATTTAATTCACAAGCTAAAACTGTGCCTGACCCCTCTGCAGGCAAATCACTGGCAAGTTTTTTTAAAACAATTCTGATATGACTATTCTACTCCGCAGTGATTTTTTAAATGGATAGATCAACAAGTATATGTTTTTTTATTAGGCATATTTTATAAAATCAATTGTGTTCATGTATAAAAAGTGTTGTGTTGCTGTTTTGTTTTTGTTTTTTTTAGTGGAAACCAGTGAACTCTGTGGTGGCAGCTGTTGATGAACACATAAGCAGTGAGAAATATGAAGGAACCATTTTTCGAAGCATTCCTAAAAGTTCTAAAACTTGTGAGGTGATGTTGATGTTCTGGCCCTACTTTTGATCAGAACTTTCTGGCTGAGTTGTGCTAATTTGATCTAAACTGATTATATTTTAACTCCAGATGCCTGGTATAATTTACATCCCGGGATGATATTTAAGATAAAAGATGTTTGCTTGATTCAGTACTTAAGTAAACATTAAATAAGACGGCACTCTCCTTACACACCACAGACTGTAATGTTGAGTTTCTGCGTATGCGGATAGTACAACTCAATGCATACTATTATGACTAATAAATAGCTATTTGTCTTTTGCAGTTTAAAAATGCAAACTGTCTATTGACCCAGTTTATGAATTTTAAGATATGTTTTTTTTTCTTTGGCCAGATGGAGCCAGCGCTGCAGCAGGGGCTTGTGGACAGCATTGTAAATGGTATGCAGAAAAGGTTACCATTTGGTCCCAGTGATGTGATCACACAAGCCACCATGATGGTTGGTGACAAAGTCCAGTTCAACATTGCCACCAAAGAGCAGACCATGGGGCAGCATGCCATCAATATTGAGATTCAGCCAGAAACCTTTCAAATAGAATCCATGGAGCAACGCAAGATAGTGAGTCATGTTTGTTTGGGGGGGTCTTAGAAGATGTTCCAAGCTGGAACATGGAATTTGCTCACCAATAAATTTACATGCTTTTGTTTGTGTCAGTGGATTGGACCTTCTACCTTTATGTAATATTTGTAAGGAACACTAATTCTTCATTTCTAAGTCATCTTGCTAGATAAATTAAATGCAGAAGACACATCAGTATTTATTTGTTTTTTTTTTTTTTTTAACTTTTTAGTGCTTGTGTTTAATGGGTGATCTATTATACTGAAAAACAACCTTCAAGGCATGAACTAGTGCTGAAAACGTATATCATGTTTTTTTTCCACGGAAAAAAACATTCCCCCCCCCCCCCAAATGATAGCGGTTTCACGGTACAAGATGGTATTGTTTTAATGGACGACTGGGTATTAAAGACGTTTTCTAATGATTGAGAGAGAAAGTACTGCAGTAGTTTTATTGTTTTAATAGTTCAAACCGAGGTTGAAACTAATTGCTTCTTTTGCTACTTGGCTTTTTTTTTTTTTTTAGTTTCAATGGTTTCCTTTTTGAATGTAATTATAACGGAAAAGTACAATTCTTTTTTAATATGGGTGATGATGGAATAAGTGAAATGTATTGTGGTGTCTTTTTCCATCAGGGTATTGTCGTGAAATTGGATGCTGATTCTGGGTTCATAAAGACTCCACATGACCCACAGCTGCTTTTTGACTTGTCTGAAGTCATGGATGATGTGAAACTCACATTGTTAGAGAAAGTTGAGTTTACATTAGCTGCGGTAAGAACTATTTTATGCTGCATGAATGTAACATTGTCTTTTGACATTCTTAAATATACTTTTTAGGAGAACTTGATTTAACACATTTTGTTTTTGTTTTTCCCCCCTTACAGGGGACTGGCGGGGCTGCAGACGGTAAACGAGCAATTCGAATCAGAAGGCTGACTGAGAGTGTCTTCACATCTGTGCCAAAAATAGAAGAAAAGAAAGAGAAGGTGATGAATACTTTTTAAAAGGACTGTTTGTGCTGTTCTTTTGAAATAAGTAATGGCATTTTTCGCTGTCATATTTTTGCAGAAGAAAATGACAATTAAATTGCTGAAAGATCCGAAAGAGTGCATCAAGAACCAAGTCAAAGCAGAGATAAAGGATTCTGATTTACTGGCTGCAGAGTGAGTACATGGTGTACAAAAAGATGTTTGTTGTGATTCCTTCATGTCCCCATGGCTTTTCTTTAGTTATTTTATGAAGGCTCCTAAAGGCAAGGGCAGGACACAGATAAGAACTGTGTTCAACTTCAAGGTTCTGGCCAGCACATCACAATCTATTCTGTATAAAGACTTTTGTTTTTTATTGAAATGAATAGTTGTATTTGTAGTGGATCTTTAAGAGCTCCATGAACAGCAAACACATGACTGGAAGTTAATGTAACTGAAATAACCGTTTCACTTCACAAGTTCGTTTCATAAGGCATTATATTCAAACCAGCTCATCTGGCACCAAAAACTATGTAAAGATCACTAAGATCACATTATTCCGAACATCGATTTAAACAGAGGTGTCACGTAACGAAGTACGAATAAAAAATAAAAAAAAAACAAAGTAGAAATTTTGACTATCTATACTTTTCTGGAGTAATTATTTTCCAGTCGACTTTTCACTTCTACTCCTTACATTTGAAAAATAGCCTCGTTACTCTTATTTCATTTTGGCTTGTCATTGTTCAAAAATGAAAACCTTATCCAGATAAATCTCGCCGTCCGGGTAGAGTGAATGTGATTGTGGTTGTATGAGAAGTCTGAACATATACCATTGTGACACCCTATTGGTTTGTACGCGATCCATCACTCCTACACATGACACAAATCACGTCACACTCAGTTAGGACATGCTTTCTCTTCGTCCTCCGCAATTTAATATACAGTAGGTAGTTCTATAGACCCATGTCTATCCTTAATGGCATTTTCCCACCTTGCATTACTTTTACTTTTATACTTTTAGTAGTTTTGAAACCAGTACTTTTACTGAATTTGTACTTCAACTTCTTAGGTATCTATACTCCTACTCCTCCTCCTATACTATCTATGCCTCCATGTGAATACTTTTGACACCAGTGAATTTAAGTGCTTGACTACTATCTACATAAGTCGTGTATGAATAAATGCATACATATCATTGGATTAAACTTCCTGTGAAAGTGGCTGTTGAGTGTATAGTAGCTGTCCAGCATCCTTTAGTACACACAGTCTGGATGTAAAAGGCCCGATGTCTTTCCTGGTATGAAAAAAAAAGCATGTATGCGATAACCAGCGTTCAGATGAGGGTTCTTTGGGTATGTGTGATAAAAGTCAAGCTATTTGTTGGTGCTGAAATTGCTGCTACACATCTAATGCCATGAAATATTCTATTAAAGCAACTTTTGCAGCAGTTATCAGAGGTCCTGACCTGATCTGAAATTGTTTCTGTTGGAATCCCACAAATGTGTCCGTTAACTTAAAGTGGTAAACATACATTTAAGTATAGTAAATAAGAATAAAAAAAACTAATACCTCTGATTTTGAGATCTTTAATGGAAATAAACTATAATTTACTATATGAACGGAAATGTACAGTAACATAAACTGTGTGAAGTATGAACGTCTGTAACCTAGATATGTATAAAACATTTAGTCTCAACTTTTTTTCGTTTTAGGAAGTCGAAAGCTATAAAAGAGGACACTAAAAGCAAAGATGAAAACTCTACCAAGGTTACTACAGAGCGCAGCAGAAGCCGAGAAAGCAGCCGGCGCAGGGGCAGTCGCAGCCGTAGCCGGGACAGGAGTGGTAGCTACCATGGCAAGCGCAGGAGCTCGAGTCATGAAAGGAGTCACCGAAGTTACAGGAGGAGCCGCAGTCGGAGCAGAGATCGCTCACGAAGACGCAGGCGGAGTTACAGCCGTAGCCGCAGTCGAAGCAGGGAAAGGGGCAGTCAGAGCGGAAGATTGAGAACTCGCAGCCCAGAAACCATGGCTGAGCATCACAAGGGACAGAGGAAAGAATGCAGCAGCAAACGAAGCACAAGCCCTGATGACAAAAACAAGATATCAAAACATGCAGTCAGCGCACCATCCGTGGAGTCTGTAAATGATGAACTGACAATGAAAAGGAAGGAATTATTGGAGCTCAATGAGTTAATAGCACGTAAAAAAGCAATATTTGCAATGGAACAAAGCAGCAAGACACCCAGTCAGTTTGCAGATCCACTCGAAATTGATACTCAGCACGGAATCACAACGTTTGATTACCAGCACAAAACCTACCAAGAGAGCTCATGGACCCCTGACATGAAGCCTGTTAGGTCTATATTAAAGAAGCACTCTGAATCTCTCTCCAATCCTCCAAATCAGGTTTGTTTATTCTCTGTTTCATTTTTTTTCCGGGGTCATTTTTTAGCATCTTATTGGATGATGATGATGATGATGATGATGATTATTATTATTTTCTCTAAAGGAAAGTGAAAGAAGTGACTTTCGAGAATTGCCAGAGGGATACCCGAAAAGTAACACTCCCAGTATGTACACATCTACTGGTTCAGTCCCTGTATGGATTAAACACAGTCCTACAACTGAAATTGAGGATCACGAACTTGTAAGAAAAAAGAGACAATTGGAAGAACTAAGTGAAAGTATTGCACGTAAAAGAGCAATCATCGCCATGGAACAAAAGTCGAAAGCCCTTTGCGACGGGTCTGAAATCAAAAAGAATTACGATTTTGGTTCGTTCTCAGATGACCTCGACATAACGGTGGTAAACAAGAACACATGGCAAATTGATATTAAACCTGATCTTCAGCCTAAGAAGTCCATTCTGAAGAAGCGGACAGAAACGGTTACTGACCAGCCACAGGTCTGTCTCTATACATTTATTGTCATTTGTGCAGAGTCAGGTTTGGAAGGATACGAGGTATCAGACATTTATTGCTATTTTGCATTAAGGAACAGTGTGAGATAATAAGAGTAAGTGGGGATGTTCGTCAGCACGTTTGTAGAATAGTTCAATTGTGTTCAGCTTTAATGAGTATTTACTTACGGCACAAGACTGTTATGCATTGTTGATGTATATCGATCAGCCATAACATTAAGGCCCCCCTTTCTGCACAAATAGTACTGAACCATCAAGGGCTGGGCACCACAAAAAGGTGTTGTGTTATGTGACACCATGACATTATAACAGCAGAAAGTTTAAGTATTGTAAGTTGTTATGTTTGGCCTCCATCAGATCAGACTTGTTTGTCCAGCTTGGGATTTTGGAGGCCAAGTCAACACTTCAAACCACATTTTTCTACTTAAAGAGGTTTATCATTCAGCTCTTCTGTGTGCTTGGACATGTATGTGCTGTGTTGCTCATGGGCCCAGGATTGGCATATTAATTTATTATTATTATTATTATTATTATTATTATCATTATATAAGTTATTATTAGAAAAGACAAGCATTTCAACTGACATAAAAAGGTAGACTCCAAATAATTCTTGGTAATAAATAATTAATTAATAAGTAATTAATTATAATAATTACACTTAGCTGTTTACACTTACTTAGAGTGTAAACCACACTTTTGATTCTTTACATTACCACAGAAGGGTCCTGACAGATTTCCAGGTGAAAAAATGCACCCAGGAATTGATAAGAGGAATCGAAATTTACATTTTATCCAATTCTTAATCTTAAGTGTCCAATTCCCGAATCCGAATCAATTTTCTGTGTTTAGTTTTTCCTGTTGCGTAGACTGAAATGCGTGTTATACAACCTTTAATCTACAGTGATCCCGTGTCAAAGTTTGCAATCTCACCTGAACCAGCAGTAAACCCCGGTACTGAAGAAGGAGAATGTGATTGCAGTGCACCCTTGTCGTATTTTTTTAATGTCCTCTGCAAAATGTAGTTGGCAGCAGATGTCAAATTCTGATGTGTTTTTTTTGTATTTTCCAGAAGGATTTGACATCAGTCGAGCAGTATGCTCATTTTCCACATTATGAAAAACCTAAAGATGATTCCTCAGCTTTCCTCAATCCCTCTGGGCCTTTACATACCACATTTAAAAAACCACCATCGTTGCTTTCTCCTGGTGACCTTTTCAATAAGATGTTAACTGAAGCCTCTACTGGTTCCTGTTCAAACGTTAACAAAGCGGCCAGTCAGCCGTCTAGTTCAAGGATTGTTTTATATTCCAAAAAATACCAGAGATACTGAAGAACAAAGTTACTCTGCATCGTCTTCCCAATTTTCTCACCAAGATTATGACCAGGCATCCACCAGCGAGGGCTCTTTAAGCCAGTCTGCAGCTTCAAAGCGAAAGAGCAATCTTGCAACCCAAATGGAACGGTTCCTTGGTGCTTTAAATAAAGCTGATTCCAATTTATTGTCCTCGTTGTTGAGAGACGCGAGAAAAGATTCTGATTCTGGGGTGGAGAGAAAAGTGGCTTGCGGCGAATTGTATGATCCCTTCAAAGAAACGGACTGCAAGGAAGAGAGCTATATTAGTCAAAACCCCCATGATGACCTGTTACCGCATGAAAGAGCTGTGGAAGATGGCAGTGGCTTTTCCAAAATTGTTGGCATGAAATATGGCAGTGACGCAAAGCCTGAGAATCGCTACCTTTATGAAAAGCCAATACCTTCTATCAATCAAAGCCGACTCATGGAAGAGCAGGACAAATTTTTGAAGGAGTGTGACCAATTTAAATCATCAAAAGGTCGTTTTAGTGACGAGACATACTTTGAGGAATCGTATGCAGAGGACAGAGGAACACACACATTCGGAAGGTACAGAGTGCAAGGCAGACTTAGTCCAGTGCATCAGAAATCAGAAAACGATGATGCGTCCCAAAAAGCAAGCCACTATAAAGCAATTCAGGATCTACTGCAGACCGTCGGCCTTAATTTAGACACATCTGAAGTCAGTAAGTTGGATGATCGGACGAAAGAGCGCCTGTATGGAAAGAAAATGAAAACTCAGGGATCTCGCTCATCCGATCACAAAGATGAGCATGCAGTTACTAGGTCGAATAAACGAGGTAGAAGTCAGTCCACTGATTCTGATGATGTCCGTTCTGTTTCTCCAGCTAAAAGCTCTAACCGTGAGGTTTACATGAGCTTTTTGGATTCGATTAAGTACCGAAAGGATGAAAAGGAGGATCTGAGCTTGTTAAGCCTTAAAAGGACTATTAGGAACAGTCCAGAAGCAGAACATCAGACATCAGATCCACAGGGAATCGCATCGGCAGGAGCCACACATGAACCTTACAAACCAATAGAAACATTACCAGCTAGTCTGCAGTATTCTAAAATGTCCAGTGATTACTCCTCAACTGCACACAAAGATTCACAGCAGAGAAGTTATGCTCTCAGTAGTCCCAATAATCCCTATGGGCCAATTTCTCAAAATCCTGTGTGTTATCCTACTCCTTACCTGACACCACCACCACCTGGCTATCGGGGTTATGCTCCATCCGTGCCTCCACCCACGATGTCACCGAACCCCGTCCCGTTCTATCAAACCTTCCCGTCTTTTAGCACACCGGGATCTTTTGCCGCTCCTTATTATCCTCCCTCTTCAAATCAGAATGGCTTTGCCATACAGCCTGACGGCGCCGCATACGTCCCACAGCAGGTTAAGACGAAGCCCACTTCACAAAGCAGGTGTCTCAAAATGATCAAAACAGTGGAGACTAAAAGGTCTGTTAATGTTAAACTTTCATCGCCGAAAGACGTGCGCACCGTCATTAGCATACAGACAAAAAATGAGACCGAAGGTATTGAAGACGAACCTGAAATTGCTGCCATGAAGCAAGATGACGTCAAAGCTAAACAAAAGAAAAGGGTATGTTTTATTTCTTTTCTTTTCTTTTTCTTTTTTTACTTTCAATTGTTGCGATTCTTTTATCATTTAGAAGACCTGGGAGTTAGCGACAGATGTGTGTTATTTCATGTAATGTTGGTCTCTTGAGAGCCTTTTTTTTAAACACCTTTGTCTGGAGCAGCTGGAGCAGTTTAATCAGAGAATGCGATTGAAGAAGAAACAGCAAATGGAAGCCCAGCGAACACGAGGACAAAACCTGAAATCGTCACCAGGTATCAGAGGAGTATTTCTGAAGTTTATAGCTTTAAGCACCATTTTTGAAACATGGCCAAACATCAGGATCACTTAGCCTCCACGCAGCTATTAGAGTGTAAGTAACAGCTGGATGTTTGTTTCCATGCAGATGTTGCTTTAGGTTCGAGGCAATATGTATGGAGAATGATCTTGACTATTAGGGCTATTACTATTAATTCTCACCCAGCAGTAGATAGGTTTTACTGTTTACTGTTGGGTCTGCTTTTGTTGACAGGATTCTGTCTCTTCTGATAGATTTTTGATAGAGCTATAATTTAAAAGAGATGCAATTTATTGTTTACCAATCAGTCTATATATAACTATGCAAACATCCAAGCTAATCCAGTTTATGAAATTATAATTTTTTATTTTTAATTTTTTTAACTCAGACTCAATATGTACCTCTGTATTTAAGTCACGGTTCGCGGTAGTGGCGACGAATGAGCACGTATCCATTACAAATCGTATTTCAGCTCGTAACAAAGATTGTTTAGTCTCTGCCTCACATTTCTCTGGTAAGCAGTGAGCTGCCACAGTGCTCTAGTTTCTTTTTTATACCCCTGGTATCGTTTTATACGTATCGGTATACGTTTTCAAATTTAATAATTTTTTATAATAATTTAATGCACGGGGGGGGGGGGGGGGGGCACGGTGGGCTTAGTGGTTAGCACGGTCGCCTCACACCGCCAGGGTCCGGGTTCGATTCCCGTCTTGGCCATGTGTGTGTGGAGTTTGCATGTTCTCCCCGTGCCTCAGGGGGTTTTTCTCTTGGTTCTCCGGTTTCCTCCCGGTCCAAAAACATGCACGGTAGGTTGATTGGCACCTTGGAAAATTGTCCCTAGTGTATGAATGTGTGTGTGTGTGAATGTGTGTGTGTGTGTGTGTGTCCTGCAATGGGTTGGCATTCCATCCAGTGTGTATCCTGCCTTAATGCCCATAGACACCTGAGATAGGCACAGACTCCCCGTGACCCGAGGGAAGATCGGATAAAGCGGTAGATGAATGAATGAATGAATTTAATGCACTATAATAATTTAATGTGCGAGACAGAGACTAAACAATCTTGTTTGCTGCTTAATATGTTTGAGAGCAATCTCTGATGTAATCGATGTTCCTCAGGTAAAAAGGATTCCTTTTTACATAAAAGTCCCGTATCGATATTTTTCAGGGCTTTTGCTTTTTGCACATTGATACTGAATACAATCCTTTTTATCTGAGGAACATGGATAAATCCGAAATTGCTCACAAACATATTTGTGTTCTGTAGAGCCCCTATTATGTAGGGAAGCATTCAGACACTTTATTCGGGACTTATCTGCCCAAGCCTTGGCAACACTGACAGTTTTGCTTCTTTTTGAATAAGTCTCTGTGATCTTTGCACACCAGCTTTGGACTTTATAACTTGGTCTGGCATGCACTGTGAATTTTAGAGACATCTTGAAATAATCTGGAAAATTAGGATGTGGCTGAGCTCCGTGTTTTATGATCTGAATACTTATCAGATTCTGGTTTCGAACACACATGAAATTATATTGAAAAGTATTTTTGTATGCTCTGTCAGTATGGATTATTATGTGTAGATTAATGGCTAAAATGTCTGTTCAAATTAGTTTGAAATGAACAGTATAACAGAATTAAATGTTATACACCTGAACGGGTCCTAAATACATTCTGAATTACTTCTCCTTGTCTATTTATTTGTTAGACTGTTCTGGTCTGTCTCTCTAATCCCCCCCCCTATATATATATATATATATATATATATATATATATATATATATATATATATAGATATATATATATATATATAAATATATATATA
Organism: Kryptopterus vitreolus; assembly: GCA_030449085.1. Lineage (NCBI taxonomy): Eukaryota > Metazoa > Chordata > Actinopteri > Siluriformes > Siluridae > Kryptopterus > Kryptopterus vitreolus. The sequence goes on from JACRUU010000014.1 coordinate 890,953, forward strand.
TAGGAAGATATATAAGATCATCTTAAAATCTACGGAAACCCAAGGGAGCTGTAAAGTTTAGCCAAGCCCAGAAAATAAGGCCACCCTAAGCTGTGCTGTTCTAGAAAGTTACTCAACACCTTCCGAGAGTGACAGTTCTAGGTTTCCAAGGGAGCATCCCATAAAATATGTTTTTAAGGAAAGAACTCAATATATAGACATTCCCTGCAAACTACTGGGGAAGTGTTGTTTAAAGTTTTCTAAAATTTACAAGACAGAAAAAAAAAACTTGAGCCGGTCCACACACCTTTTAGAAACACCTAGTCGTTTTGGGGAAACATGTTGGGTGTTCCTTTTGTTTATAGGCAACCAATTAGTTAATTGAACAGTATGCAGATTTACTTTGACCAAAAAAAAATATAAATGTCCAGATGTTCAACTTTACACAATTTTGACATCCAGACAGTTACATTTCCATTCATCCGAAATGCTTTGCGTTGCCACTTACATTACATTACATTTACAGCATGTGGCAGACGCCCTTATCCAGAGTGACTTACAATTTAGCAATTGATGGTTAAGGGCCTTGCTCAAGGGCCCCACTAGTTGGTAGCTTGGTGGTTGTGGGGTTTGAACCTGCGATCTTCTGGTCCAGAGGCCAACACCTTACCACGGTGTTGTTCATTAGTTGGAGATTTCTTTCTGTTTATCCTAAGAGTGGTTCAGTAGAATCCAGGAGTGCTGATTGGGCAGGTCATTCCATGATGGATAACTCTCCAGACGACTGCTCTCTGATTACAGAGCTTGGACATTCTCTTGTATTGTACGGTTCTATTGAGCTGCAGTCCAGTTTGAATTGCATGGTGATATGGTATATGGAATGGTAGCCATCTTGGTTTAGATATTAATTTCACGTTCTGGTATAAGTCTTCACTCTTCCCTGCTCTAAAACAACCCCAAACCATTAAGTTTTTACCTCCATGTTTGAGTGTGGGGAAGTGGCATTCTTGTGATTTGCTTTTTACCTATTGTGTTGCATAGAAACAAAAGGAACATGTGTGTGTCTCAAAAACAACAAATGACTTGATTTATTGAAACTTTTGATAGGCCTTGTATTTTCTGATTTTAATTTTATAGTAATTTAATTTGTGGGGAAAAAAGCCGGGATGCCTCCCTGTTTGCCATTTTGTCAAAAATCTGAAGTATATTTATCGCAACAAATTATTGTTTGTAAATGTCTCTCTTTCTCTCTCTCTGTATGTGTATGTATATGTATGTATGTATATATATATATATATATATATATATATATATATATATATATATATATATATATATATATATATATATATATATATATATATATATATATATATATATATATATATATATTCTGTTTCTATCTGTTCACACACAATGCTATGACGGAACACAATAAGGCAGGTCCATGTCTTCACTGAAGGACATAAAAAGGCTCAAGTAGCATAAGAGTAAAACTGTGTATCGCAACGTTTGTCTTATTGACTCGGAGTGGGCAAGTGTGTGCTTGTGTAGCTCAGGCTCACATGGGTTTCCTGAAATTGGGCCAGATGCCCTGTTCCTGTGTCACTATGCCTAGCTGAACTCTATTGTATCTATATTAATAGTATGGCAGGGCATCAACTCAGACTTGAGCACAAATACACTGTATGGACTAAAGTCTAGGGACACCTGACCGCCACTGTATATGCTTTTGGAATATGTACAATAGTTCCCCGAAATAATAGAAATAACGGCATATTTTGTGTATCGCAAATGTAGTGAAATATCAATTTGGCAGAGAGAGAACGTTCCCGAAGTTAAGAATTGCATTATAAACTGTTTTCGCTAATGAAATGTTATTTAAAAAATTATTAATTAATAAATAAAGGAGGGGCACCATGGTGGCGTAGTGGTTAGCACGTTCGCCTCACACCGCCACGGATCCAGGGTGATCCGGGTTCGATTCCCGTCTCGGCCATGTGTGTGTGGAGTTTGCATGTTCTCCCCCCGTGCCTCAGGGGGTTTTTTCTCCGGGTTCTCCGGTTTCCCCCAGTCCAAAAACATGCACGGTAGGTTGATTGGCACCTTGGGAAAATTGTCCCTAGTGTGTGTGTGTGTGTGTGTGTGTGTGTGTGTGTGTGTGTGTGTGTGTGTGTGTGTGTGTGTGTGTGTGTGTGTGTGTGTGGTGTGTGTGTGTGTGTGTGTGTGTGTGTGTGTGTGTGTGTGTGTGTGTGTGTGTGTGTGTGTGTGTGTGTTGTGTGTGGTGTATGTGTCCTGCGATGGGTTGGCATTCCATCCAGGGTGTATCCTGCCTTAATGCCCATAGACGCCTGAGATAGGCACAGGCTCCCCGTGACCCGAGGGAAGATCGGATATAGCGGTAGAAGCGGTTAGAAGATGAATGAATGAATAAATAAAGGATTTATGTACAGTACTTTGTATATAAACATAATGAAAGAACTATCCCAAACCGAGATTTCTCGAAGTAAAACTTTTAAGTAGTAAAAGTGTACCGTGTGTGTGTGTGTGTGTTATTACATGCAATTACTGTTCTTTAAATATGTTTTTGTACATTATTTGTGGATTACTGTACATGTACTGTACTACATTTATACGTAAAGCAACTTAGATTTTTACGTCAATACATTGCACATTTTCACACGTCATGATGGGTCTTGGAACGTAACCCTTGCAATATGCGTGGAACTATTGTACATCATTTGCTGTTACAGTACCCACATCTGGGAAAATGTTCCACTGGATTTTGAAGTGTGAAGATTTTTTATATTTTGAAGATCGGTCGACCACAGGGTTGTTAGTAAAGTCAGTTAATGATGTAGGTGATGTGAGGAAGCCTGTGGTGCACTCATCATACACATTCATCCCAAAGGTGTTGAGTAGGGTTAGGGTCAGAGCTCTATAACAGGAGATCTTCCTCTGCACCCATGTAAAAGAATTTATTTATGGAGCTTGTTTTTTTTTGCACAGGGGCATTGTCATTGTGGAACAGGTTTGGGTCTCAGTTAAAGTGAAGGTGTCCCAATATTTTGTTCATATAGTTTATTTGAGCAACATCTGAGGAAGCTAGGAAGCCTAGAAATGTGATCGTTGGTGAAAAATACTGCAGGCATTTTAAAGACTGTGAGATTCTGACTTTGCTTGGTTTTGCAGTATCCAATGCAAAAGTGATCAGGATCATGTATCATGTACCAGACAAATACTGTTCAAAAGCATGTTGGAATTTAACGTCACGCAAGTTGTTATTTATGTTTGAATCTGCCTCAGAAATTACATTTCTGTGAGTGAAAAAAAGAGAGAACACCGCTTATCGAAAACACCAATATTAACGATCCGCGTATATCTTTTTTACAGGAACAGTTATGCGAACAGAAGTAAAGAATGTGTGGATATGTGGCCACTCCCTCGTGTTCTGGGCCGAGAAGAGGGCCACATCTCCTGAAATAGGTATGCAGCTTGGTATGGACCCTAACAGCGTTCGCATATGGTGGAAAGGTGTGCAAGGCATGACATGGCAACAGCTTCTGCCCCAGTTGCTTCAACTGAAAGACAACTGGCCCAAACCTGACATGATTCTAATACATCTGGGGGGAAACGACATCGGCATGATGACCCCAGAGACGTTCGTGTTGGCGGTAAAGAAAGACATGATTTCACTGAAGAGCATTTTCCCTCAATGCCAACTGGTTTGGTCAGACATTTTGCCACGGAAGTCCTGGAGGCACTCGGATGACAGCACGAATGTAAACAACATGCGACAGGCGATTAACAAAACGATACACAGCATTATGGCAGAGCTCGGTGGCTTTTCACTGACTCATGACAACATAATGCCTACCGGGGACCCTGGCCTCTACAGACCAGATGGGGTTCACCTCTCCGGAAAAGGGATCGACACATTCAATTTGAACATGCAAGACTTGCTTGAGAGGTGGGAGAGTGAGATGTGTGAACTAGAGGATTCAGAAAGCTGAAAAGCTTTCTTTCAGTGTATCTTTTGTATCGTGAAACTGTATTCATTCTTTTACTGTTAGGGTTGGATACCAACTCATGCATTTCTAACAACTGCATGTTTTATTAAATTGGTTTGGAAAAAAACAAACTTTGTTAACAATTATCTATCAATGTTCCATCATCTGTAATTATATGTAGATTTATTGATTGTGTATCAGAAAAATAAAAATAAAAAAAACATACTCGACTCTTTACTGACTGTGTATTAAGTATACAGAACTTTGTTCTGTCAACCTTCCTCTCTTTCTTTCTTCATTTCTTTCTAATATGGATGTTTAGATAAACTGTTGTGCCTTTGTTTGACACTACTCTTTTAGTAACATTTTTATACAGCAATTCTGTATGTATTCAGGCATTATGGCTTGTTTCTTGTGTACTACGTGCAAGACACTTTTGTGTACATCTTTGTACAGAACTCCCAACAGTGTTTGTATATTTTCCCCCAAAATATGTTGTTTTCTGTCTTTTATAGTTTGCATTGTAATAAAATTGTAGAAGGATCATAAATGTGAAATCTCTCATGTTCATTACCCAGTCACTAGTACAATGTCTATGTAGTTCTTCCCATTCTCTTCTCCAGGTGAAAAGGGGGCATGCTTAGTTTATTGTACTAGACTTGGAACTCGTGTATACGAGTGTGGAGTTTGTGATGGACACGAGCACCTGGACCTGATGCTGACACTCAAGGAAACTGTTCTCTGGAATAAACCTTTTGAACCAATTTTTTGTATGTAAATACAGTAAGTTTGTATAATATATTAAATCAATGAATTTTTTTTTTATAATCCATTAATAAATAAAATATTTAAGCATGCTTCATTGACATTGTAACACTGATCAACTATGAAGAGCAAATAAATTCTGCTTTATTGATCTTGCTTACTGATTGGTTTATTGATCGTATGTATGCGTGTTTGTTTGTATGTAAATAGTAAGCCATTGAATGACGTCAGAAACGATCAAAACATTGCACGTAAAGAACTGGAACATATAAAAACCTATACTTGGAACCAGACGGAACGACATAGATCTCAAATTTTATTTGTCAATAACACATTGCCTGTACTGCACACAGCCAAGTAAACAACAATAAAGAATACATGGGTGAGGACTGGGATTGGTTTGATACGACACAGTTCCGTCATTTCCTGTTTGGCTCGCCGAATGGTGGTGCAGGAAGTAGTTGGTGCTCAGTTGGATGGAGTGTGTTTGTTTGTTTGTGTTGAATTTGGAATAATAACAATAATAATAATAACAACAACAACAACAACGTGGAATGTTTGAATGCGTGCGCAAAAGAAATAAGAATATAGGGCTTTAGAGAGGTGAACGGAGGAACCGGGAACCTAAAAGAAGACTAGCCTAGCCGGGGGAGGGGGGAGGCGCTGGCGCCATGTATCGAGGCCCGAGGCCGCACAGAGGCGCGTATCCTCCTCCCGCAGCGTCCCGGGGCTTCGATCCGCGCGGCCCGCCTCCCGTGAGCGCTTATCCCGGCGCTCCGTACCGGGATACCAACGGCTATCCGCATGCCTACCGCCGACAAGCGGAGCATCCGCGGAGGCGCTATTCATCTCCACCAAGAGGCTCGGGGGAAGACTTCCGCGGCGACGGGCCTCCCCCTAGAGACTACGGCCATGTAGGCAGCCTGCATTATAGTACCCACTTTACTATTGTTTTTGTTGGGGGGCGTGATGACACGAGGTATAGACTGGTTCATCGCGGGTTGCATTCCATACTGTACACGAAAGAGCAAAATAATATCACATATGTGGCGTAGAATAATTCCACAACACTGGTTTTCCCTTTTTGTGTGTTTTTCTTCCATCACCTGACCCTTGTTGTTTAGATGTGTCTTTACATGATGAGATGTGTAGGACTGTGTTCTCTAAAAGTGTTTGAGTATCTGTGTATTGTCTGTTTATTTATCTGTATTCAAGCAAAGCAATATTACTTTGATTAATGGTTAGCACTGTTCATTTAATATACCTTTATTTATTTATTTATTTATTTATTTTGCAGAGATACACCCCTTCACCTCCCCACAATGCTCTCCCCACTGACCATAGTCTTGTCATAACTGTGGGAAACGAGTTGACGGGTTTGTCCAAGAGCACCGGAGTCGACGTTCCCTTTGCCAGGTAAACATTTCTGTTTTTGAAAATGGGTAGACGTGGTTTGGGATCGAGGCTTCCTGAAGGGTTTATCAGCGATGGGGAAGAGCAGGAACGGATGACGGCTTCCCTTGTTTCCGCGCCTTTTCCTCCCCAAGTTAATCAACGTTAACTGATATCAGCTCTTTCCTCCAAGAAATTCCTACCTAGGCATCCATATAATATGCATTGGAGCATTGGAGCGGTCAACGATAAAATAAAGATACATAAGAAGAAAATACTGATGGGATTTTATACAATACCCCTATTATGATGCAGTGTAATCTGATTACAGAACAGTGCTATTTAATGCAATATTTTGCGATTCAATATAGTACAGAGTTCACTTTTAATTCTTTGGTTTAAACAGACAGTAAAATCCATGTACTTAAATGCTTTCTGACTTCGAATGTATGGCCTTTTCACAAACATGCCTGTGTAATGCAACAAACAAACAAATGAAACCAGCTGTTCTGTAGAAATCAATGTATTAATAATTATATAGAAATAAATACTTTTAGATAGAAGATAGAAAAGTCAACTTTATTCTCCTTTAGTGACACACCAAAGTATATTGGTATGGTATGGTAATTGGTGAAGCTTACCAGTATGTAATTACTTTCATCTATGCCAAGTCTAGCTTGTCTCAGTGTTTGGGGAGGGGGGGGGTTCTATTTCTCCCTTAATTAAATTTCTTTCTAAATATTACTTTCCATGAGATTTCAAGAATTTTTGCGAATAACACTTCACAAAAGTGAGTATTTTGTAAATGTTTTATTATATCTATTCATGCCACAATGCTGAAGAAATGACACTTTGCTACAGTATAAAGCACTGAGAGTACAGCTTGTATTGCAGTGTAAAATTGCCGTCCCCTCAAAATAACTCAACACAGCTATTCGTGTCTAAACCGTATAGTAAGTACACCCCTAAATGAAAATGCCCAGTGTCAATATTTTGTGTTGCTGCCATTGTTTATTAGCAGTGCCTTGCAGTGCCCTGGAGACCTTGCACTACTCGATGTTCTGTTTCAGGACCTTCTGGCCCCCAGATGCACTGTGTCGAGACATGCTTAGCAAGTCCATCACCTTTACCCTGTCCTGTAACCCAGCCTCTAAAGGGAGGGGATCGTGTCCCGCTTCAGTATGTCTCAGTTCTTGTTGGTATTCATGGTTCCCTCAGTGAACTGTAGCTCCCCAGTGCTGGCAGACATCATGAAGCCCCAGACCACCATGCACCATGACTCTCCCACCACCATGCATGACCGCAGGCTGTTGTCTTTGTTCTCCTCACATGGTTGCCGCAACACACACTTAACACCATCTGAACCAAATATGTTTATCTTGCTGTCTTGCAGGACATGGACCCAGAAATGTATGTACTTAGTCAGCTTGTGTTCAGAAACCTGTTTTCCTTCTTTGGGCGACGATGACAAGGCCTGTTCTGAGTAGAGTCTGTCCTGTTAAACTGTTGTATGGTCTTGGTAACGTGCTGCACCTCAGTTTCAGGCTCTTGGCAATCTTCTTATAGCCTATGCCATCTTTATGTACATCTTTTCTGATCCTCACAGAGTTCTTTGCTGTGAGGTGTCATGTTGATCTTTCACTGACCAGTATGAGAGAGTGAGAGCAATAACACCAAATTTAACACACATGCTCCCCATTCACACCTGAGATCTTGTAACACTAATGAGTCACATGACCCTGGGGAGAGATGTGACCCAATTTGGACATTTTCGGGGTGTACTTTTGTGGTGTACTTTTTGTGGCCAGCGGTTTAGACATCGGGCTGTGTCGGGTTTTTGAGGGGACGGAAAATACACTGTAACACAAGATGTACTCTCACTATTTTACACTGTTTCAAAGTGTCATTTCTTCAACATTGTCATGAAATGGTAATAAAATATATACAAAATTGTGAGGAAGGTGCTGAGATACTGAATCTGAAACTGAAATGTTTTTTGGGGAGGAACCAGGAATTGGTATGTGTAGTGTTCATTTTCAATGAAATCTTGAAAATATGTATTTTTCTGTTATTCATGTTTTTTCTATCTATCTATCTATCTATCTATCTATCTATCTATCTATCTATCTATCTATCTATTTATCTATCTATCTCTCTCTCTCTCTCTCTATCTATCTATCGATATATATCGAGAGATATATGAGCGTATCGAGCTATATATATATCTATATATATATAGATATATATATATATATATATATATATATATATATATATATACACACACACACACACACACCACACACACACACACATACATACATACACACAGGGTACGGTGGTTTAGTGGTTAGCACATTTGCCTCACACCGCCAGGGCTCAGGTTCGATTCCCGTCTCGGCCATATGTGTGTGGAGTTGTGTATGTTCTCCTTATGTATGTATGTATGTTCTCCTTGTGCCTTGGGGTTTTTCTCCGGGCTCTCCGGTTTTGGCAAATGAACGAATCCCGGACAAAAAAAGAACAAATGAATAAAAAAAACTTCAGTGCATCGACTTGCATGTTCTAAATTTGAGTTACGCCTACTAGCTCTGCATTCACAACAAGTATGAACATACTCACTATACTAATGTGTTTTAAGTATGTAACCTTTCCTTTAAAAAAAAAACAAAAACATGCATTTACAAAATAATGCCAGGGATACAGGCTAAATTGACATATTACCAAACAAAAATATCAAACAAACTCTACACAATGAAAATGTTTTAAGGGCTTTGGAATTGCTGGAAGAAGTTCTAAGCAAAACACACACAAAAAAATAAGGCTTGGAACACTTAAATTTAGATTTATAGCTTTAAGAATAAAAAGGTTTTTTGGAAGGGAACTGGAAGTTAGGAGCCATTTGAAATGTACCATTTTACATTTAAAACAATCACGAAAAAAGTAACATTGAAATGAACAAGAAATTAATTAATTAACAGGTAATTAAGTATTTACTTTATTCTGGAAATTATTATTTTAATGTTAAATAAATAGTCCATCATTTAGTTAAAGGGAGAGATTTTGAGGGAAATATGTATAATTATAAATATTCTATTATGTTATAAATTATAAATTACTAAATATTATATATTCTGTTATAGTATTGAACATGAACATCATTAATTTAATGTACATTGAAAACATGCGATTAATCACAAGTTAACTTGTGGCATTTGTGTGATTAAAGATGACTAAATATTTTAATCGATTGATTTATAATTATATAAATAATTATTTATATATACATTATTGTTTTGGGTTTATTTTTTTTTGTTTATGGAAGTAAAAACCTTAACTAATGGAATGAACATCCTTGTGGCATTGTTTTTTCCTGACAGAGATTATTCTCCACACTGTTCAAGCTATGAGGCCCATGATGAGCACAGGTTAAGGAGGCGGAGTGATAGTCATAGTAGGAACAGGGGCTGGAGCCGCAGTCCGGACAGAATTCACAGCCGAAGTCGTCTTCGCAGCAGAAGCCGCAGTCGTGCGGTGAGTCGCAGCAGGGCGTTGAGCCGAGGACGTAGCAGACCACGCAGCAGAAGTAGGAGCCGGAGCAGGGGAAGGAGCAGGGCGAGGAGCAGGGCAAGGAGCAAGAGCAGACCATGCAGCAGAAGCAGGAGCAGGGGGAAAAGTCGGAGCAGAGGAAGAAGTCGAAGCCGGAGCAGGGAAAGAAGCCGGAGCAGGGGAAAAAGCAGAGGTAGAAGCCACAGCAGGGCAAGAAGCAAAACGAGGAACATGCAGAGGAGCCGGAGTCGAAGTGGCAGCAGCAGCAGCAGCAGCAGTGGCAGCAGCAGAAACAGCAACAGAGATAAGGAAGATTTCCGAGAGCTTGAGAGGGCCCGCAGACGAAAAGAGCTGGAGGACATGCTCACCATGCCCACTAAGTCCATCTTGAAAAAGAGAGTTGACTCCTCCGAGACTGATTCGCCAATGATTGGGCAGGTGGGTAAACATTTTACTGATTATATTACATTTTGTAACAGGTCATTTTGAGATTGATTGTTTGTTTGTTTATTCATTTTTGCTTTTTTTTTTTTTTTTTTTTTTTTTTTTTTTTTTTTTTTGTAGTTCTTATTGCTTGGAGATGAAATGTTTCCTTTCTTAAACTGTTCTCCATTGGTTTTAGTGTACTGACTCTCCACACGAGAATCCAGGCAGTGTTCTTTCAAAGGATGCAGAACAGTTACTATGTGCAGTGACTAAAAGCGTGGACCCAGACTTGCTGGCTTCAGTATTGTCTAGAAATTCTAATGCCAGTGCCTTTGAAGAGCTCCTAAGCAAACTACAGCCTACCAAAGAAAGTGGGCATGGGTTCCCTCTTCCTTATGAAAGTAGCCGCCAGGAGAATTCTGACCTCACACAGCTTCTCAGTGTGATGGCAGAGGCAGTTGCCCCACCAACGGACAAAAAGAAACATTTTGTAGACGTTGAAGATGAAGAGAAGTTCCTTTATGGGGATGAGGAAGAGGAAGAGACATCCCAGGGAAAAGAAATGGCAAAATCTGGACGATGTACCTCATTGGGTGTCTATGATAAAACTAGAGCTGATGCGCTGTATCATGAACCACGGCCTGGAATAGGACATGATCTACATCGAAAAGAATATGGACGTTCTTGCAGTCAGCATCCTGAAGAGGATGAAAGTCAAATAATGAAACAGAGCAAACATCGGGATAAGAACTATTCTAAAGTCTCACCAGGGCAGCATCTTGATGAGGAACCTCGTAGTAAAGCACCAGTAACTAGCTCTCATGATGCTCAGGTTAGGGCAGAAGTGGAGGAATATGAGAAAATCCAAGACCTCCTTAAGACTATCGGGCTTGATCTGGGTGTAGCTGAGATCAGCAAGATGGCTGCTAGGACTCAAGAGCGCCTCCAGGGTAAGAATCTTGGGAAGTCATCTGTAAGAAGGCATCGGTCTGACCGGAAACGGTGGAGCCACAGTAGGAGTTCCAGTAGCTCCAGCGGGAGCAGGAGCAAAAGTCGCAGTTCCAGCCGGGGAAGCAGCTGCAGCAGTAGAAGCAGTCGGAGCAGAAGCTATGAGCGCACCTTGAGTCGTAGCAAGAAGTCTGTTCCTCTTGAAAGACATTCGTCGCGGTCAGACAGTCAGAATAAAAGGCAGGTTCGGTCTGGCACTAAAGCCGAAGAGAACACGTGGACTCGCATAGGGCCACTGCCTCCTGAAATTCCAACTCCTGGAACAAATAATTTCCCAACTCATTCTGCCCATCCGATGCCTCCTTATCCACAACCACAGTCACATATGCCTCCCAACTATCCTCCACCTGGCTATGACCCTTATGGGAACTACATGCCATATATGCCTCAAGGCTGGCCCATGTTCCCACCTCCTGGAATGCCAATGCAAACACCAACACAGTCTTCCATGAAAGAATTCAGCTCTCCTACCAATGAGCGACCCTTCCTGAAAGTAATCAATACAGGAGCAAATGAACCTCACCTGATTGATAAAAAAGGTGAACCCCATTGTGATATAATTCTTATTCATATCATGTAAATCTGCATTATGTTTTTAAATCGTGGGATATTTTCTTTTTCCCGCCCCTTATAGGCTCAAAGGTGGACCCATTACAGAGCATTACAATTGCATGCAGTGGAAACCAGAGGCGGGTAATCGAGGAAAAGAATAATGCCAATCAAAAGGAAAAGGTAACGATAGGACCGACATGTTAAGTCGTTGTTTGCAGGTGTCAGTATTGCATCGTTCAATCAATATAGTTCATTCTCCCTGCAAAAATCCTAATTTATTATGTTTTTTTGCTTGTGGGGAAAGAAAAACCAAACATGTTCAAGGCAGAACATTCCACATTATTCCCTTTAAGTGTCTTATGAGCTGATCAGTCTGACCAGATGCATGCAGAAATAGAATCATGTGGAAGTTAAATGTGGAATTGAATGTTCAGAATGTACATACAAGTTTAGGTGTCCAGTCTTTTTGTCCTTACATTGTATTTATTAACATAAAATGTATACAGATGACAATATACTAATACCAGAAATGTCGTGCTGTACATCATAAAAAATGAAGAATGAATGATGTAGGGTTAAAATGAAGAGAAATCACCAAAGAGAACACTTTAAATGGGAGATTCTTCATTCATTAGTTTTACTACAATTTTCTTTGCGAGAGTTGGTGTGGGTCGCGTTGGTGTGGGTCACCAAAGTATTATTTATGTTCTTATTACCAAAGTACTTAAAGTATAGGTGCGCTGTTATCTATGTACAGTCCAGTATTAAAAAAAAAAAAAAAGTACATTTTAACCCTCTAGAAGTATTTGTCGGACTATGTGTTTTCAGTCTTACAGCATATTAAAATAATAATAATAATTTCTACTAGTCATGGCATTTATTATTCAACACTTCAAACACCCATATTTCTTTTTTTGTTTAGTTATTTTGTCATTTGAGATTGTTCCCGTCTTTTACGTGTATAAAAGTGCTTTAAAATGGTAGTTTTCCTGAGGAAAATCCTACCGTAAGTCATGTTGTTGTGTCTAGGTAACTGAAGAGCTTGAAAAGCTGAAAAGGGACAGAGATTCCAGAACGAAGAGAAAAGAAAGTCTGCTAAAAGATTTGGAGACCCTGCGAAAGCAACAAGGTATTTTTGTTCCTTTATATAAATATCATGATTTTTAGACAATTCTTGTGTGTTTATTGGCATTTTATTGCACCGTACCACAGGGGAGCTACTAAGGAAAAAGCGAAGGGAGAAAGATGGTCACAAAGATCCCATCCTTATAGAGCTTGGTCGTCTACAGGAGGATGTGATGGCCCAGATCTCTGTTCTGCGTACTGAACATGAGGCAGCAGAAAATAAGCATGAAGAACTAGTGAAGGTGGCAACCATCCTGGGGCTGGACCACAGAAACCTTAGGAGCTCAGCAGAAAAGGCACCTTCCCATAGCAAGTCGAAAGAGGCCAGAAGCCCAGACAAATCTAAATCTGCTTCGAACACATCCACTCCTCAGGTAGACTCCTTTATGCTGCTAGTGGGTAAGCTTAGAGAGCAAGGGATACCATTTTATCTTCTCTATTTAATGGTGTATTTAACCACAGTTCTTTCAATCATTAATTTTTTTAGTGGTAAATCATTAGATATGGACGTTTTTCCTTGGTTTCTTAGATATGGACGTTGGTTTCCGAACCTGCTTGTGTATTGTTCAACTCCATATCTAAAAAACACTAATGCCCTGGACACAAATTCTGATCTCAGATGCCAGATAATAGAATAGAGAATAGAATAGCCTTTATTTCTTTCATATACGTTATTGCACAGTAAAATTTTGTCTTCGCATATCTCAGGTATTTTTATCCCAGGTGATCATCAGCCATGGTCAGTGATGCTGGGAAGGTTACTTTGAAAATAGACTACAGATTACAGATTACCCTATTCAAAGTTTAATAAACTTTTCAATTACGTAATAAAAGTAAAGTAACTGATTACATTTAATTACTTTTTGATTACTTTCATTTGGCCACTAGGTGGCACTTTAAGTTAACATTCTAAGAAGAAAAGGTTTCAAACCCTCGGAAAAATAGGCTATTTTTCTAAATGAAACTGCAGCAGATTGTCATCATTCCAATCAAAATCAAGTTTCAGCTGAAAATCACGACGTCGTCTAAAACACTTATTTTACATGAAATTATTCAGATGTAACTCTATTTATAATCTTTAACATTTTCATAACTGTAATTTAATTGCACATTTTTTTCTCACTGACTGTTATTATTTTAAATTACTGTTGCATTTATTTTGTAGTTAAATTACATAACGCTGTTACATGTCACTATATACTCCCCAACACATAGCATAGAGGGATAAGGGCCTTAATGTCAAGGACACAAGAATAGCGGCTTGGTGATACTAAGGCTCGAAACCCAGAACTTCCGATCAGTAGGCCAGCGCCTTAACCACGAAGCTCCCACTGTTTTATCCAACCATGATTTCATTGGAGTTCTTTAATCTGTTTACTTTATTCTTTAATTCTTATTATACTGCATTTGATATTTTTATAATTCATGTTGTGTATTTGGTTTATCTTGAAGTATGGGGATGTTCATCAGCTTTGTACAGAGAATGTACAAGCAGTAGGTAAATGGGTCATGGACTGCGCTCAATGCAGGATTATCACAAACTTTAGCGAGTCAAATTATTTTTGACTTAAATAGACTATGTCCTCAAAGATTGCATTAAATAATTCACTAATTCTTTTTATAGTGATATTAAATGTATTTATTTATTTTTTGTAAACAAAGGAAGAGACAGTAAAATTATTTTTTTTTATCATCATTCTTGTTATTGGATTACATGATAAAAAAAAATAATATACAGTGCCTATCAAGCCTGGAAATACCTGGTCTTTTATAGGTTTTTTTGGGACGCATACATGTTCTTCTTGTTTATATACAACCACATAATGAAGTGTTAAACTTCAGGGAAAAATCTTCCTGTATCATGAATAAGAACTAGGGGCACTGTGGTTTAGTGGTTAGCACGTTCGCCTCTCACTTCCAGGGTCCGGGTTCGATTCCCGTTTATGGTTCTCGTTCCCTGCGTTCAGTGTGGGTTAGTTTTCCGTCATGTTCTCCCCGTGATCCTCCTTAGTGTTCTGTTTTTTGTTGTCTGAGTTTTTTTATGGTCGTATGTTTGTTGTTCTCCCCGTGCCTCAGGGGTTTTTTCTCCGGGTTCTCCGGTTTCCCCCCCGGTCCAAAAAACATGCACGGTAGGTTGATTAGCACCTTGGAAAAATTGTCCCAAGTGTGTGAATGTGTGTGTGTGTCCTGCGATGGGTTGGCATTCCATCCAGGGTGTATCCTGCCTTAATGCCCATAGAGACCTGAGATAGGCACAGACTCCCCGTGACCCGAGGGAAGATCGGATAAAACAGTAGAAGATAAATGAATGAATGAATAAGAACTTTACACACCTTCTGCATCCAGATACTTTTGTGTTTTTCCCTAACATTTAGCTGGAACAGTTTGCCATGCCACTTATGAAACGTGTTCGCTAGTGATAGATTTCATTCTAACCTCATCTCGGAGCACTTCAATAGGATCCTGCCGACTGCTTACTCTCTAAATAACTCTTAATTATTTAACCTGGATGTATGCTTCAGTTCACATTGTTGTATGGTGTAGTCGTTCGAATGAGACGCAGTCCATATGCCATTGCATTGTGTTTAACTATGAAATGGTATCCATACTGGTTGAGGATTTCTGGGATATGGCTTCAAAGCCACCCCAATCGATTACATTTTCACCTTCGTGTTTGACTGTGGTGGTGGTGGTGAGGGGGTTATTCGGTTAGAGACAAAAACTGTCAAACTTGGCCTCCTCTGTTTGAAGATTTGTCTCTTTCACTTTACATTTTGCCTTTCTATTTGTTGGATATGAATAAAAGTAAAATGCATGTGCCTAGAAGTCGACTACGGTGTTGCTGCACTGTCCTTTTGACAGTTAACAAGATTTGTGTCTATAACTAGTAATTGGCCATTTGCACATTGTAAAAGAGTTGAGGATTCTGCGCTTGTCGTCCTCTTGTGCTTAAATATTGGATTTTTTGATTAATTGCAGGCTGACTGGCATTGTTTCTGATTAGGTGTTAAAAATGAGTGACTAAATTGAACAAAATATTCATCTTGACCAACTGACGACCGCAGTTTTCTATCCAAACATTAACCGTTAACTGGTCAGATTAGCATATTAAATTAACATTGAATGAAAATAGAATTAATGAGTATCTGACTTATTAAATATGGAAACATTTTTTTCGCAGTTTTATTTTAACATGTGCGAACAACAGCACACAATAAATCAGCATATATCTACAGTCACACATCCTCAAATTGTCACGTTTCTTTTCACAGAATAATATAAATAAAGCAAATAAAATAAACAGGCCCGCATTAACTATTTTTCAATTAAATACATTTGGATTATAAAATGAACATACACTGAATCTTTTTGAAGACTTTTTTCACTTGTCATCATTTTAACGACTACTAAGGTATTACTGTATAGGTGTGCTGTTATCTAAAAAAAATAAATAAATAATAATAAAAACCTTCTTGAAGCTTTGAAGAACCGGCATAGATTTTCAGTCATATACTGGGCTACTAAATTGTTTTTTTTTCCCCGTCCAATTAAAAATGGCAGGCCTACCTCAAACCAAAAATAGTTTGAGTTTTTATTGTTAAAAATTGTAATGTCTGTGTGCTGATGGAATAGTCTATATGATTTAATAATATAATAATAATAAAGTATTGTTAATACTGTTAACAGTTATAAACCCACCACAGAAAACACCACCTCAGATGGCACAGGCGTCACGGAAATGCAGCAATAGCGCCTTGCTAAAATGGTCACTCAGGAAGTGAGATATAGGGTGGCTGGTCTCACACAGTACTTCTTTTCATTGCTGCATTTTGCTTGCTTGGGAAGATACGTCTGTAGGCATGCATGGAATTTACCTCTTAACAAATAGCCTGTGTAGCATATTTATAAAATGAATATATTTATAACTTATAAAAAATCTATATTATAATCATTTAAACCATTTAACGGGCAAAATTCAGGTTAAACGGTTAATATGAGCATCATTGGTAAATGGGCTTTACCCTTTGCAAATGTTGGTACAGAAGGTCTCGAGGGAATTTATTTGGAATTTGCCTTATTTGTTTCTGTTTATATTATTTTGCCCAGTAGTATGATTATACCAATCTGTTTATTATTCAGCATGAGAAGTAAGTATTGTAAAATGTCCATCTGCAGATCTTTTTGATGCTGCTGCTTTTAAACCCCTTTCATTTTTATTATTTTTTTTAATCCTACGTCCATTTAAGTTTTTGCTCGTAATCAACCCTGGCCAGAATGAATCAATTACTTTAGGTTGTGAATGAATGAATAAAAGGATGGGTGGATGAACAGAGTAGATGTGTTGGGCATTGTCATGCAAACAACCAGTTTATTTCTTTTGTTGTCAAAAGATCAGTATGCTAAATTGAAACCAAATGAATGGCTCTATTTTGAGGTGTAATAAGCCTCGCTCGTGTGTTTTAGTGACAGCAAATTTTTAATTATTAAGCACATAGGAAAGAAGGCTGAGAAATGTTTTGCCTTGCCTTGTATTTGTTCTGTAGTTAACCACATGCACTTTATGATCATGCTCCACAAATGTGAAAGTTACAGCAGTAGCTTATTTGCTAAGAAAATTATAGCCAGTGATGGTTTCTTTGTTTTCACCCAAAGACAAATAGGAGGTAAAGTGTAGTATCTCTTGACCATTTTGGAGTATTATAAACTAAGATATAGACTAGATATAAACTAATGCGCACTATTAGGGTTGTAGCTCTTGATTATTTTTGTCTTCGAGTGTTCTAATGATTATTCCATTGATTAATCAAGTAGTCAGATAAATTGTTTTTTTTTAAGAACAATACTAAATCGGAGAGAGAAAAGAACACGGGTCTCCTTAAATAAAGAAGTAATTTTATTGTCGAAAATCTGCATTTTATTAAATTGAATTTGCATAAAAGTATATCAGTGAAAACTAAACCCTTTTAGTGCATTTAATTGCCATATTACATCAGAATACAAATACAATGCGTACAAAAAGCTCCCCTGCAACGATCAATTTCAAATTACTTCATAAAAGTGCTGTACGGTGTTTTTTTTTTTTTTTTTTTTTTTTGTTTTTTTTTTTTTTTTCTTTTAGTTTTTTTTTTTTGAAGTTTGATCCAAAACATTACTTCAAGTTTTTATTTTGCAGCCTCCTCTAGCTTTCCACAGCACTCCCTTACATTTACGACATTTACGACATTTGCTAGATGCCCTTATTCAGAGCGACATACAACTGAGCAATTTGAGGGTTAAGGGCCTTGCTCAAGGGCCCACTAGTGGTAGCTTGGTGGTTGGTGGGGTTTGAACCTGCGATCTACTGGTCCAGAGGCCAATGCCTTACCACTAAGCCACCACCTCCCCTCCTAGTTTAGCGGGTGATGCATCAGTAATAATGGTGCGCGGGAAACACGCTGCTTAATTAAACGGACTAAATGATTCATCGTGGCACATTAATTTGCTTCATTGAATTTTTGTAATGGAGTTAATTGAGGAATTGTTACAGCCCTAATATCCTAATATTCATCTCCACCCAGAGCAGTGAGCAATTTCGATTGTACTATTTATCATTTATAAACAAAACTATTGTAACCTTGATTGACAAGTACAGAATCTGACAAAGTGAGTACACCCCATATAAATATTTTATTATATTATTTCATGTGACAACACTGATGAAATGACACTTTGCTATAACGTAAAGTAGTTAGTGTACAGCTTGTATAACTGTCAATTTGTCATCCCCTCAAAATAACTCGACAAAAGCCATTCATGTCTAAACAGCTGGCCACAAAATTAAGTACACCCCTAAGTGAAAATGAAATTGGGCAGGTTTCAATATTTTGGGTGGTCACCATTATTTACCAGTGTTGGGCGTGGAGTTCCCCAGAGCTTCACAGGTTGCCACTGGAGTCCTCTTCCACTCCTCCATGGCAGCATCACGGAGCTCGTGGATGTTAGAGACCTTGCGCTCCTCCACCTTCTGTGTGGTTCAGATGCTCAATAGGGTTTAGGTCTGGAGACATGTTTAGCCAGTACAACACATTTACCCTCTGCTTCTTTAGCAAGCCAGCAGTCGTCTAAGGAGGTGTGTTTGGGGTTATTTATCCTGTTGGGATACTTCCCTGCAGCCCAGTCACTGAAAGGGGACAGAGCTTCAGTATGTCACAGTACATGTTTTCACTGTCAATGAACTGTTGCTCCCCAGTGCTGGCAGCACTCATGCAGCCTGTGAAAATGGCTAATTGGCCCCAATTTCTACATTTTCACATAGGCCTGTAGGCACTTGTATGGCTGTGTGTTCAGTTATTTTGAGGGTACAGCAAATTCATAATGTTAAACAAGTTGTACACTCATTACTTTACATTGTAGAAAAGCCAGGTACCGATAATGGGTAAGGTGAAGAGGTCTGGGGTGCAGTCAGCATTCACATCCATCCCAAAAGCCTTCAATTGGTTATTTCAGCTCTGAAGCAGATCCAAATCATGTAATGCAGATCTTAATGGTGATGGCTTTATAAACAGGCATTCTCCAGGCTAGAACATGTTTGGGCCTCCTAGTTGAAGTGAAGGGAAAATTTAATGCATCTGTATCCAGAGACCTCTCGTATGACATGTGCAACACATATGGCTGGAAAACTCGGGTGTCCCAGTACCTTTGTCCATAAACTGTACCTCTGTCACAAATAGCAACATCCATCTGCTGGAAATGAGCTGCAAATAGTAATCACATACATCATGTCAAGATCCTAATAACACTGAATTCTACAAAGGAAACTTGTAGGGTACTTGTTGTACTTTCTTGTCATGCATTAGAACAATTTAGTCTGAGATTATTTCCCACATTATTATAGAGGTTTTCTTTTTGCCTGTATTATTGACCACCTGCACACACACACACACACACACACACACACGCGCACACACAAACCCACACATACACACAGTTATTAGAGTTTAAAACTAGTGCTATGGGTTCTCCTCAGCCGGAGCACAGATGGCCTAAATTACAAAGGTAAGATTACTTTGTCGCACTTCAATAATAGGGAATCGGGTTATATTTTGTACATTGATTGATGGATTTATTGTAAACCTGTTGCAACTTTTCTCCTTTCAGTTGGATTTCTGTTTGTCTTACTAATGTATGATTTGTCCCTCCTAAACTAGGAGACCAGGTCCTCAGCTCCAGGACCCAGCTCCAGGTCGGATTCAGTAGGGGAGATATTTGAGTATTATGATGCAGGTAACCACTGGTGCAAAAACTGCAACGTGACTAGTGGTTCCATGTTTGATTTTTTCACCCACTTGCACAGCAAAACGCACAGAAAGGTAAATGGCCATATTTCCTTTTTCTAAAACTCTTGTTCGTCATTTTTAATCATACGGTTAGGTCTGTATGAATAGTTATGTAATTCCAGTTATAAAATGAATGTGGGACCATACACTCTAATTTGAGGGGATAAGGCCTTTTCTCAAGGGCCCAGGAGTGGCATCTTGTTGTGCCAATACCTTAACTATATTCAATATAACCATCTCTCACAGCTTAGGATCCAAAGCATAGAATATCATCTCTAAAACATGGTGGTGGATTTGACAGAAGAAAGTCTCAGATGAAGTGTAAAAAGATATTGTCAAGGCCAGATTGAAGCAAATGTAGAAACGCAATGGTGAACAGTAAATGTAATTACTTTCCATGCTCAAGTAACTTTTTTGAATGATCAAGCACAAGTCTTGTGACAAAAATAATTTTGGCAAAATAATTATCCAAAGACGGTGGCTTACTGGTTAGCACGTTCGCCTCACACCGCCAGGATCCGGGTTCGATTCCCGTCTCGGGAATGTGTGTGTGGATTTGCAATGTTCCCCGTCCCCGTTCTCGCCTCACTCAGGGGTTTTTTCTGGAAAAACATGGGAGGTTGATTGGCACCTTGGAAAATTGCCCTAGGTATGATGTGTGCGTGACCCTGCGATGGGTTGGCATTTGGCCAGGGTGTTCCATCCATGTGCCTACTTTAGACGACGCCTGAGATAGGCACAGGCTCCCCGTGACCCGAGGAAGATCGGATAAAGCGGTAGAAGATGAATGAATGAATGAATGAATGAATTATCCAAAGAACTATGATTTCTTTGGTTTATTCAACTGGAAGGGAATGCTTTTGCTGGAATACAATTTTTTCTACTTTAAATCAACTACATGGTTTGTGTATACATATAAATTGTGGAAGACCTTAAATATAGTCCAGGGTTTGTTTGTTTGGTTTTTTTTTTCTTTGTTTTTTTTTTCTTTGTTTTTTTTTTTGAATAGAGAAGTGGAATGGTTTTCTATAGCAGGTCAGGCACTTGTCAAAAAGTCAGAAAGACTCATCTGAAAAACCATACAGCTGCATTAAAGGCCTGCCTAAGCATCACAAATGTCTTAGTAATTAATAATGTATATTACTTGAAAATGATTGCAATTTTTAAAATGTTTCACCAACATTTTTTTTCTTGAATTATTAAGTATTATTAAGTATTTTTTTTTATCATTTATCATTATTTAAATATGTCTGGATCACACTGTATGTGGTTGTTGTACCTGTTGATTTGCTGTGTAAATGGTCTGTTTTGTTTGAAGACTATAGATCCCTACATCAGGCCTTGGGCATCAAATTTGGAACGTGATAAGAAGCATCCTACAGGAGAACTCGTTTCTAAACCCTCGAAAGGTAGATGTTTACATGTCTAAAAGCAAACTAAAGTGAAGAATAATTAAGTAGCTTGGGTTTAAATTCAGTATTGTAGATATGAGAGGAAATCTGGTGAAATAATAATGATTGAAAATGTCCATGCCCTGAAGTTCTCATTTTGATATAAATAATTGTGATGTTCTCTCACACTCTGCAAGGGTAATGTGTATTAATGTTTCTGTTATTAAGAATGTGCTATAACCCTTGCCGTGTGTCTCTCTCTTGTAGGCTCGGAGTTTGTGTTACCTGTGAGAGGATTTTTTTGCCAGTTGTGTAAAGAGTTTTTTGGTGATCCTATTTGTGCAGAGGCCCATGTTTTATGTCATGAGCACAATGAGAAGTATAAGGTATGCCTCTTTTATTATTAATAATATTTCAGAAAGCATTTTTAGAAAGAAGATTTAGTTGGTAGATGTAATAGTGATGCGAATCGGACATGATTTTTGACGGCACATTTGGCAAATGCCCTTCATCCAGAGTGTTTGCATTTATCTCATTCATACAGCTCACTAACCATGGTGTTAAAGGCCCAGAAATGGCATCTTGGTGTGGCTGGGATTTTAACTCACTACCTTTGCATTAGAATCATCCACTGTTTTATCCACTAAGATACCACATCCAAGTAGAAATTAGGCTTAGTACTCTAATGTACATTTCAGTAAAGCTTATTGCATGATCAAAATCAGAATTATTTATTGATCCCGTAGAAAAACTGTTAAATTGATCCTCATTCATTCGTAAATTGACTGTAACAACTTTCAATCAGGGGGGACACGGTGGTTTAGTGGTTAGCAAGTTCGCCTCACACCGCCAGGGTCCGGGTTCGATTCCCGCCTCGGCCATGTGTGTGTGGAGTTTGCATGTTTTCCCCGTGCCTCAGGGGTTTTTTCTCCGGGTTCTCCGGTTTCCCCCGGTCACAAACATGCACGGTAGGTTGATTGGCACCTTGGAAAATTGTCCCTAGTGTATGAATGTGTGTGTGCCCTGCGATGGGTTGGCATTCCATCCAGGGTGTATCCTGCCTTAATGCCCATAGACGCCTGAGATAGACACAGACTCCCCATGACCCGAGGGAAGATCGGATAAAGTGGTAGAAGATGAAAATGAATGAACTTTCAATCATGTATTATTAATCTGTTATCTTCACTATTTGGGATTAAGAATGAATAGGTGCCTTTTAACAAAATGTTCAGTCTGTGAGAGATTGGCTTGTTCTTTGAAAATTTGTGCCGAATGTTCCGGTCTCCAAATTCTTATTTTTACTGTATGCCAGAAATGCTGGATCAAGTATAAGTTGCATGTGCTACAATTTACAGCTCTCCAGAATTAAAAGTGTAATTTTCTTTACAACTTATTTCCTCCATAGAAACAAATGTACGAGAATCCACTTTATGAACAGCGGAGAAACCTGGATCGTCAAGCTGGCATGGAAAAAAAGCAGAGTGAACACAAACGGAAGCATGAAGATGATGCCTCCCAAGATGAGCAGAAAAACTCTAGCAAAGAACAAGCAAAAAAGCCCAAATGCAAGGATGAAGAAGAGGATCACCCGAAATGCGTGAAGGAAGAGGATCGCAAATCGAAATATATCAAAGAGGAAGAGAATAAACCCAAATCCAAGAAAGAGGAGGTTGAGAGGACCAAATGTAGAAAAGAAGACGATGAGAGAACTAGGAATGCTAAGGAAGAATGGGCAAGGAACAAGTTTAAAAAGGAGGAGGAAGAGCGGCACAGACAGAAAAAAGGAGATGAGGAGAGGTACAAGTCTGAAGAAGACAAATATAGATACAAGGAAGAAAATCGGTACAAGTACCGAGAGGATAATGAGAAATATAAATACAGATGGGAAGATGAGAAATCCAAGTATCGGAAAGAGGATGATAAGAAATACAAATATGGCCACGAGTCGGAAGAAGACAGGAGACCAAAATACAGGGAGAAATCCAAATGGGAGGACGAAGAGGGGGAGGTGGAGGACGAAGAAGAGAGGCCCAAACACGGCAAAAGGGAGGATAAAAAGCAACACCAGAGAGGAGGGCGTAAAGATGAGAAAGAGAAGTCTTGTTTTAAAGATACTAAGGTTGACCCTGAGAAGCTGAGTGAGCTGCCAAAGGTTCTTTGCGGGCCGAGTCCAGCCATGCTTGCGAAAATCCGCAAAAAGAATGAAGACTCCACTTCACGTCCTGCCTTTGGAAAATTCACATGGAAAAAGCCGGAGAAGACGCCACTGGAGAAGGAGGCAGAGAAAATTGCTCAGCAGTTTATAAAGGAAGATGAGGAGTGCGTTGTAGCCACAGGAGCAAGTAAAAACTCGGACGACCAGGATGCTTTTGCCAAGTCTGTGGCTGCTGCCAAGAGTATTGCCATCAAGCTGTCGGGTAAGACAGCTATTGAACCTTCCCAAGAATGGGTAGCCTTCAACCAGAATAAAGCTCGTCCTACTTTACCCAACTCTACTAATCCATTGAGGAAATCTAGTGTTGGGCTTCAAAACAAGTCAGTTTCCTCCGACACGCCCTCCTCAGCTGTTCCAACCACGGACCCGAGCAGCAAAGCTTCTGTAACCGAGACCAAAAAGCAAACCAAGAGTGAAGACGTCATGTCCGCTGATCTAAGCTCCAAGGCGTTTGTTTTCGATGAGGTGAAATTGGACATTCCTTGTGCTAGCTCAGCCATTTTTACATTTGCTTCGGACACCCTACCAACTCCTTCAACTGTAACAGCTCCATCATTTACAGTACAAAAGGTGGTGGAGCAGGTCACAGTAAAAGCTCCTACTGAACATATTATTGCTCTCGAGTCTGATGTAGCGGCTCCTGGAGTACCTGAGGAGGAACACAAACTAACCGTCATGGTCCGTCCTCCTCCTCAACTTAAGACTCACGCAAGTTGTCCTACGAAGATAGTCAAGCCAAAGTCCAATCTAGCTGCAGCAAAAGCAAAAGACTTGTTTAACATTTTCTATGGCAGCAGTGCGATGACCACTGGCAAAAAGATCGGATGTAAAGAGGACTCGAAACCTGAGTCTGGACTTTTGTTGACCATTGTAAATAAAGAATCGACACGGGAGCAGGATCCAGGCATTAAACTTGTAAACGAGGTCTCTAATTTGAAGTGTGAGGAGCCGTCTGAGGACAAAGGAGAACGGTCTGAACCACTGACCTTTGAACTTGAAGTAGAGCCAATTGTGACCTTAAAAGCTGAAAATCCGAGGGAAAGTTTGGAAATGGCATCAGTTGATTGCAAGAATGAATCCGATCCTCTAGATTGTTTAGCCACTTCAGAAATCTTGGAGAACATTGAGATGATGGGAACAAACGATAACCAAAACCCCCTGGAATCTGAAGAGGCGATGACTCTCTCGTTTTCCCCACCCCCAGGTTCTTTCACTGAGCAACTCAACTTGGACACATTTGAGTTCAGCTTTGATTCTTTGTAAAGAAAACCTCCATCCAGTAGGTTTAGGGATGTGCATGAAACCTACGAATGTTTCAGTAACATAAATCTGAAAACTTTTTCATTTGTACGTTTTTTTTGTTTGAGATGTTTCATATATTTTCTCAAACTCTTTGGCAGGTAATGCCAGTGAAACGATGGACTGACAAGCACTCATTCTGAAGGAAAAGGAGATTCCACTGAAAGAATGAGCACTGTCTAAGAAACAAGTAATGAACCATTAGCATATGTAAAATGTTGCACAGATTTTGTTTCAAGTACAGGGTTTTGAACTCCCTGCTTTTTTTCTTGCTTTTGTTTGCAGCTGAAACAGTTCCTTTAAAAAAAAAAAAAAAAAAAAAAAAGAAAGAAAGGTAAAGTAGACCATCATTTTATATCATTTGAGAGTGATTTCAAGTTCAAGTGCAAATCCATTCATCCTCCCACTTAAGTAAATCAAAGATATTTTAATACAGGAGCCACTGAAATCCAAGGTCAGAAGAGAAAAAGAAATTTGTGTGGAGCTCATTCGACAAGGACAAGTGTCTTGAATTGCATTTGTACTTTTGTCTCCAGCTATTTTCTCTTCGCAGTTTTTGTGGGAACTGATGGCACGTGGGATGATGGTCCTCTACCCTGTTGCTGTACACTGTTTCTGTAGTACTAATCGGCTGTTCTGTAGTTTTTGGTGTGTGAGGTCTAGTTGAAATAAATTTAATTGACTTCCTTTTTGTGTATTATTATATGTAGATATACATCAGTGATATATCTAAAATTCTATACGCCATGATGTTTTTACTCATTTCATGAGTGGTTTTCTTTAAAGTGTGTATTTGTACATATTAATGATCATTTATTACAAGTTATACAAAGTTGAATTGTATAGGTTTATTTTTAAAAGAAACAATTTCAAGCAAATTTCAGAAGAATTATAAAAGCAGTATTTGTAATTTTGCTACATCACTTTATACTTTTTGGCAAGACTTGCAGCGCTGAACACCACTGAACATTGCAACTGAAAGCAATTGAATTGTATTACAGCCTCGTATTGTACATTTTGCCATCAAATCATTTACATCAAATAACTGGAATGCTTTTTGGACAAAAGGTAAGTGCAAGCGTGTGTGAGAGAAATAACGCAGGACCAAACATTTTTGCATTCGATTTACTAACCTGTTTTGGACTACTATAGATCATTCTTATAGTAAGGGGCCCAGAACTTTAAGTAGATTTATGTATTTATCTTGCTATAATATAAATATCAGGTTTAACTTAAAACTTGGAGTTTTACTTCATCCCCACAAAAGGTTTGGAAAGAGATGCAAATTGGTACTTACTTCTGAAAAGATAGGGGATAATAATTCATATTATAAATATTTAAATAATGGTCTCTAGAAAATGTTTGAAAATGCCTGGTCCTTGTAAACAATTATGTTGGTTTTAGACTGAAATAAACTTTTTCTTCTTAAATGGCATTTTATCTTTATTTTTAAACGGGATTGCTCAGTCAGTAGAAGGTGTAATTTGAATAATTTTTATTGCACTACATTACATTATGGGAACTGCTTGAATATATATTTTGCCAAAATAGTGTGACGGCAGAATCATGTCTACACCCAGCACTTTAGTCTTACTTTTTAATTAACATGCAATTAAGCAAATAAATTTGAATGCATGCGTTTATTTTATTTTATTGGTTAGTGCTACTCTTGCAGGAGAATTGTGTCGAATGAATTTTGTCAGTCAGTTTATTAAAAAAAAAAAAAAAAAAAAAGAATGTTCTGAAATTCCTGAATGATGAGTTTGCATGTTCCTGGGGTCGGGTTGGTTTCTTGTCTCGGCCAAGAATCCCTGAAAAACATGTATTGTCCCTTGGAAAATTGAGTGTATGAATGTGGTGAGTGTTACATCGGGTGGAATGCCCATAGACGCCTGAGATGCTAGCAAGGCTGAGATACTGAGGTGATAGCCTAGTGGTTAAGGCATTGACCTCTGGGCTGAAATTTGCAGGTTCAAATCCCACCACCAAGCTGTCACTAGTGGACCCTTGAGCAAGGCCCTTAGCCCTCAACTTCTCAGTTGTAAGTCGCTCTGGATAAGGACGTCTGCCAAATGCGTAAATGTAAAAGTAAATCTTCGCACTACCTAAGCCAGGGGTGGGCAAACTACGGCCCGGGGGCCACATCCGGCCCCTTGGTCCTTTTAATCCGGCCCGCTGAACTGCTTCGGCTTCTTTGCCGCACGAGAAGAATGTATAACCACACAGCAACGCTGACGTTGTTGGAGTATGCTCAGTGTTAAAAATGAAGGAAAAATACAGCCATTTTTTGTTGTTTCTTTTCCTTAAATAGAATATCCTTATTCTTAAGGATAGTGGGTAGCCTAATGAACATAATGATATTTAACACTCTTTACAAGAGGAGAAAATTCATATTGAACATAAGTTACGTTCAACGTTATTGTTGGTTCGGCCCACGAACACACCTCAGGTTTCTCATGTGGCCCTTTGGAAAATATAATTGCCCACCCCTGACCTAAGCAATCTGTATCTCTGGCACAAGAAAATAAATTGTGGTATTGATATTTTCCCTGTGCATTACAGAGCCCTTAATTCTTACATCATATTTAACGTTTTTGATGTTGCTAGCAGTAGATGACGAGTGCGGAATGACACAGGGATGTGATGAGCTTTTAGCTGCCGGCTCTGTGGCCACGCCCCTGCAGGTAAATATCATAATATGATGGGAACTGATAAAGAACATTCACCAGCCTTTACTCGAGCATTCAGCGTTTGCGTTCGAAATCGCAAAACACGAGCACGCTTAGAACCTTTGTGCCTTTGCAAACACTCGTGGTCAACATTATTTGCACCGTTCCTCCCTTTTTAATTGAGAAAATAAACGAGTCCAATAGGGAAGCGGGTCGGCTTGTCTCCGGGCCGTGGCCTCTCTCACCGACCAATCAGCACGCAGCGGGCCTGAGAGCGCAGCGCAGCGCGAACACACACACACACACACACACACACACACACACACACGTTAAATCTGTCACGGAGGCTCCGCCGAACAGCGCGTCCGCAAAATGCCGAATAAAACGAAAAAGGAAAAGGTAACCCCAATTTACCCTGCTTTCAAACACGAAAACTTCCATCCCAATGTTAGTTTATCGCTGTACATGACTCGTTTCCTCGCAGTTTTCCCTCAGAGGCCTAATTAGCTACCGATGCTAACGCTGCTAACAGCACCAAGCTACAACGGTTAGCGTGCAGCTTATTCCCACTGACTACCGCGGTGATTTTATTGACATTTTCCGTTACAACCGTGAGAAACTACAATATAAAATAACAACAACAACAACGTTCCCCTTCCAAACTAACCAGTCATGTGGTTTGGGAGTGAGATAGAGATCCGCCTGTGCTCAGTGTTGCTTTTCAGACAGGATCATGGTGTGTGTAATGTGTATATATTATTCTGTCGGATAACTAAGTTGGTGTTATTGTCACTACGTGGCATTTGCAGAGGCTTTGGCTGCTTAATTATAATCTGTGATTGGTAGATCATTTCTCTCTAAGAGCGTCCTTATCGTATTTTCCGTACTGTTGACATGGTTAGTATCATTGTCAGGCTCTTGTCAGCTTGTCCTCCTTTAGCTATTGCATGAAACACCTGATGCAGAAGTTACACCCCGAGTTTGGTTTGGATGATTCATTCATTCATTCATTCATCTTCTACCGCTTTATCCGATCTTCCATCTGGTCACGGGGAGTCTGTGTCTATCTCAGGCGTCTATGGGCATTAAGGAAGGATACACCCTGGATGGAATGCCAACCCATCGCAGGGCACACATACACACATTCACGCACACATTCATACACTAGGGACAATTTTCCAAGGTGCCAAATCAACCTATCATGCATGTTTTTGGACCGGGAGGAAACCGGAGAACCCGGAGAAAAACCCCCTGAGGCACGGGGAGAACATGCAAACTCCACACACACATGACCGAGACGGGAATCGAACCCGGATCCTGGCGGTGTGAGGTGAACGTGCTAACCACTACGCCACCGTGCCCCTGGTTTGGATGATTATTGTATGAAAAAATTGTATATAGTGGACCTGACTAAGCATACAACGCCAGCGTCTGCATTTCCGAAGCTGTCAAGCTTGGATGCAGAGGTGCAACACCTGCCCGTGAAGATTGCAGTACTCCAGAGGTGTAGTGCCAAATGATCTGTGTGCAATCCCTATATATAAAAAAAAAAAAAAAAAAAAAAAACCCACCGACTTCATGTCTTGTTCAAACTGCCCCTGATCAGATCTTTATGTGTGTCATGTTTTTTATTTTTATTTTGGCTTTTTCATTAGAGCTACATTTATTTATTGGTCTCCATTTCTTTATGGCTCTTCTAGGAATCGCCGAAATCTGTGAAAGCCAGCAGCAAAAACACCAACATCAATGCTGGAAAAGATCCGGGAACTGAAAACTCGGACGAGGTAAGGGTCCGTTCTAACTTGGAAATGCTGATGAATGTGTCAGCTTGACTGTGTAGCTGTTACCCTCCTTATGCAGAGGAAATGCCTAGGATTTCCTACTAGTAGTGTTAATGTACCGATCATGGTCTTTCCTGGTTGCAATATTACAAGGACAGTGAAAACAGAATCCGATTACTGGGCGCTCAACAAGCTGTGTTGTTGTTCGATTCTTTAACTGCACACGGAGGACCATTAGAGTGCTTGAACTGGATCCAGACTGTAACATGTTTTGTCAGGAAGGGAGCGGCTGGCGAAAGCAGTTGACCTGTGGGAGATCCTGTGAAGGAGTTGTTTCACTTGGTACCTAGAAGAAATACGCCATAATATTTCTTTAAAAATTCCTTTCTTGTGTTACTGTTATGTTTTTGGAGAATGTTTGGTATATATTAGTTCAGCAGATATATGGCGTGTGTTCTTAAAACTATGAGTTTTTTCTGTTTTTTTGTTTGATTGTTTTTTCAATTGTATTGGACAAACCAAATATGGACAATTGTACTGTTTGGGTAGGCAGGGTTCAGGGAAGACTTCCAAAAGACTATGTACACAAGATTCAACAGATTGTGACGGAGAGAGGTTACCAGGATATGCCTCTGAGATAACAGTGTAGATACTGAACTTTAATGCCATCTGTTTACATCAGTAAACTACAAATCTTCTATAGTTAATCTCAACAGTTTATTATGAAGGATCTCTAATATGTAGATTTATAGCACCGTGTGGTTGAATGTTCAGATTATGATTAGTCAGAAACATCTTTTTCACACAGCTGAGACTGTAATAATTTGACTGCTATAACGTGAATAGATTGCATTCATGACTTTGTTTCTATAGTAACAAGTTTTGCATATCTGAGATTAATAATGCATTAATAGGAAACATTTATTTATCCTTTTTTTTCATTTATGAATATAAAGAAAGAAATGGGGGCTGGTAAAGGAATCTTTACTTATTGTGACTACTATGTAAGTGATAATGGCAAGGGTTCCATAACATCTAATCAATTGAAATGTGCAGCCTGTCGTTTATTAATAAATTGGACATTGTAATTGTTGTCAAGGGTCTGGTGTACGCAGAATAACACTCCTGACTCCGGAGTTCCACGAATGCAAATAATGTATTTCAGGTGGTGTGTGTTATTCTGACTAATGGATGTTTCTCAAGAGGCTTCACCTTCTTGTTGTTTACAACCATGATTCTCAAATCTATGAACCACTATAAAGCCCCGGAATTTTATTTTTAATTTGTGTAAAGAACACAAAACTCAATTATTATTAAGTAGTATTTTCAAATTATACTTGTACTCCCTGTCGATAATATTGGGACTGCAGTTTTCATTTTTGTTGTAGAAGTTTTGGTTTGAGATTATTTAACAACAAAAATGTAAATTCTTGCTTATTTTCTGGTATTTACATTTATTGCGTTGTATAGTTGTATAGTTTGAGGAAGTTCTTCATGATTTATTCTGATGCTACCGTCACGAGTTAGGTCTTCAATAAAGATTACTGAGTCTGTCCCAGACGCAGTAATGCAGAGCTGGCCATGACAATCCCTCCATTAATTCCAATTTCTAGAGTTGATTGGTTGTATCATGTGGTTGCATGATATCCTTTATAATGTATAATAATAATATAGCCTATTTAATGTCTGTTTCTCTTTTTAGTCACTTCAAAATGCCATGTTTTTTCCCCCATCTAGACAGGTCTCTGATCTTTATTTTACTTTATCATTTGAACCACAAATGCAGGTTTCAAAGGTGAAACTGATAAAAAAAAAAAAAAAAATAGACATTAAGAATTATTTATTGTTTAAACTGTCAATCCAATGCTGCATAACCTGTTTGTCACATGTTTTGTAGTAATATTTTAGGTTGGCCAGAATGAAGTTGAGTTTAGGGGAAGGGAAGACACATCTACATACCAGGAAATCAAATCTGAAATTCTTAAATATTCTTCTTATATTAATCTTTTCGTATATTAATTAAGATATTAATCATGACAAATGTAATTATCAATGCCAGTGATGAATGTATCCAGTTTATAGCAAAAATAGGTAATGTGCTTTGCTCTTCCTATAGTCCTATGCCCCTGTTGCATTGCAAGTTTGTCAGTGCACAGACTAGAAAAGCTCTAAATAGTCACTGTATTTTTGCTTCACATTTAAACAACATGTCTAATTTTGTGTAGCTGGATTATTCATTCAATTAGTGCAGTAAATCTGCACTGTGTGTGTGAAAGTGAGTTAAATAATTCATGTTGTAGAAGCTTGAAGAATTGTTTTATTTAACTGTTGTGCTGTGCCATAGCTTTCCAGTATAAGATTGCTGACAGGAAAACGAACACAGAGGTTGATGTTGAACTGCGTGAAGTCTATTGATTAGATCTATTTTGAGTCTGACTCAATCATGCAAACCCAGGCACCATTGCTGGCTCTGCTATACTACAGACAGATCTCAGCATGTCACAGTCAGTGTTGAATCCCAAGACTGTCTACTTCAACAGTTTCTGTTGTATTTCACTTTCACAATTGTGTATTTGTCTGTGTTTGTTGCGCAACAGAAACTCAGTGAGTCTGCAGTGCGCATGGTATTATTTTAGTGGATGTTTTACTTGTTCAAAATGGCACATGGTTCGTTTGGGAATCATGTTCTGGTTTGGTTGCTTTACATATAAACTATTGATACGTTTAGGTTACATATGGTAATGTACTGTAATATAGTGAATAGCTCGTGTCTGTTGTCAATGCGTAGCTAGTAGGTGTAATCCGGGGAAATTAGGACGCGTGAGTGGATACATGTTGCTGGGTGTTTTTTGTTAATAAAATGCTGTTGCCTCTTTTATATTCCATCATAACATTACAAGGAAAGGTCTGAAGTTGAGGAAAAGTCACTGCTGATATTATCTGAAAAAGCCCCAGACTGAAGTTTCTTTTTTTTCTTCATTTTTTTTTTTTCATCATGAAAAGTGCCCAGTGTGTTGTTCATTCTCCAACACAACACAGAGTGAAGGAGTAGATCGCTCACATAGGAATTTCCCAATTCTACATTTCCCCACACTTTCTTGGGTTGGTGGTCAGTAGTGCGAATTTCCAAAGTTGTCCCTCAATGTGGAATATTCTAGAAATTGCTATAATGACTTTATAAAGGAAAAAGTAGAAGTTAATTTGAGTGTGTGTCTATAGTACTGTTTAGATCCAGGGCCTTTCTGCTCTTGATACTGCAAAGAACTGATGAAAGAGTGGGAGATATCAGGTACCAAAGTTTGCACATTGACTTAAGAAATCATCACCGTCTGTTGTAAGAATGGAAGTCATATTCTCCTACACTGGCTTTGAATACTGATTAATGTTTGTATGTAAACATCTCATTCTCTGGTTAGATAAAAATGGTGATATTTATGCTATACATGAGAGGAGACAAGAAGTTATTTTTAATTGGAATTATATACAAGTTTTATTCCTAGTTTCGATTCCAAACAGTGAACCAACCGCAGATGCTTAGTCATTTTGGTCATGACATCTTGTTAGTTTAATATTCGTTTATTACAGCGGTATACAGCAATATGGATGGATGGACAGACAGACAGACAGACAGATAGATAGATAGTTGGATAGATATGCTATACGACCTGAGGCATTTGGTGCTAGTCCCAACCGCTGAAATGAGCACTTTGGTCTGCTTCTCTGCAGTGTTGCAAATGGGTTGCTTTTTCTTAAAGGAAGTCAATTACTGATGTTTACCATTTTGTGTGTGTTTTTAAAGGCACAGCAGCAGACAGCCAGCAAGCGTCCCAGTAACAGCACTCCACCTCCAACTCAACTCAACAAAATCAAGTACTCAGGTGGTCCACAGATTGTCAAGAAAGAGCGTCGACAGAGCTCTTCTCGCTTTAACCTCAGCAAGAATCGTGAGCTGCAGAAGCTCCCTGCCCTTAAAGGTACAGTCTAGCTTTTGTGGTTTCTCTACACAAGGAATACTTTAATGTGTTAAGAAAACCCTTTCTTTTTTTTATATATATATTTTCAATAATTTAAATTTTCTGTTTATAGTGAAGTTGTAGCTTTATTGTTAAGAAATTAGTAGTTCTAACCTGGGAAAAAATGTTTTTAATGGTTTTTTGAATGCAGTATTTTTTAAGTGTACTAATGTGTAGTATTGCTCCTTCAGCATGTGTGGGCAATAAAAACTAAGAGTCTAGAGACCATTTTGCCTGAATGCCAATTATAACAGCTTTCCTGCCTTGTAATTTCCAACAATATAATATATCATTGTTGTGGCTTCATGATGATGTGAAGATAATTAAGCAGTTGAAACTGTAATACATTGCATGATTGCATGATTGATTGCCACTTGTGGCACTATACGAAATAGCATAGTCAGTAAGATAATCCTATGCATGAGAAGTCTGAAATTGGAAAAATTGTCTTTAGATTTTATTTATTTATTATTTTTATAAAATCTAAAGGGGGGGGGGGGGTTCCAACACTGTTTATCAGTAACTCAAATGTGTTGTGTTAAATAGTAAGTCCTGGGCAGTTTGGTTACTCTGAGCACTTAAGTTTTAATAAAATAATTACAATTGATTTAATGACAAACAGAAATTTGATGATATCCTGATTACTACCGGAAAACTGATGAAAGGTCGGTTTGGTTAAAATATGTAGAATAATCAACCAAAACATATATGCTACAATCCGACAGGTGGAAATGCATTGGCATCAACATGCATTAGAGATTCTGATTGAATAAAAATCTGAAATCTTGTATGGACGTTATTTGTTCTTCAGTTTAAATTGTACTCCTCTAACAGCTTCAGCTTCCTTTGGATTAGTTTTGGATTAGTTTGGCTATTATGAATAGAGATTATTTGTCATGTACAGTACAACGTGGTACTTATTTATCGCACTGCTTCAGTCAGTCATTTAACATATAAACAGATCTTTGGTCATACACATTTGCAGGTGTGCACTCTTTGATATGCGTTCTCAATAGCATTTTGTAGTAATCATTATGCTGCTATAATGCATATATTTATAGATAATAAAGGCAAAGTTTACATTTTCTCCATGAGTCAATAGCAGAATATTAACTCAATTTCATCTGTTATATTGAACACACTTGCTAAAGTGGTCACTGTGTGTGCTTTGTGTCACTGTAACAATCTGACCTATGAATTTTGTTAGCATCCTGGCACCGATCATGGAAGTCAAATGGCAAACACAGGAAAGCGTTCAACTATGACTTTCCTGCTTTTGTGCATGTGTGTGTGAAATGTACTTTTTCATAGCTGTGTTTTTGTCAGTGTTTTTGTCATGCTCGTACAGGCTATCAGCAGTGCTAAATAAATATAGGAATACATATTTAATTAGCATTGTGTTTGCTAAGAGGAGAAGGTGCTGCTGGCACTTGGGTTGCGGGAGTTCATTTGGCTCTGGAGGTTTGAAAGGTTTAGTCTTCTGACCAACTGACTGATGTTCAGCAGTAAAAAGGTTTAGATCTGTCCTCCTTATTTTAAACATTATGTTAAATTGTTGGACAATATTGTGATTTAGTTGAATGTTAAATAAGACTTCTGATTTCAGAGTATTTTGTTTCTGTTTGTTATCGACCAATTTATTCATTCATTCATTCATTCATTCATTCATTCATTCATCTTCTAGCGCTTTATCCCATCTTCCCTCGGGTCACGGGGGAGTCTGTGTCTATCTCAGGCGTCTATGGGCGTTAAGGCAGGATACACCCTGGATGGAATGCCAACCCATCGCAGGACACACACACTCACATTCACACACACATTCACACACATGGGACAATTTTCCAAGGTGCCAAATCAACCTACCATGCATGTTTTTTGACTGGGAGTTTGGACTGGACCCCTGAGGCACTGGGAGAACATGCACACACATGGCTGAGACGGGAATCGAACCCGGACCCTGGCGGTGTGAGGCGAACTTGCTAATCACTAAACCACCGTGCCCCTATCGACCAATTTGACTCTCTAATTTTCGTGTTTATCAGTTCCCATTTACCATGCATCTTTCATCAATTCATTTTTTCGATTTTATTAGCATTAGAATCCATTTAGTTTGCTTAACAAATGAATCTTTGACATATGGTTTCTACATTGTACGTGGGTATGCAAAGAGACTGTGTTGAATGGACCATGCCGATTCATTTCAATTGCCATGGATTGGAGGAAGTGTTCTTGCTATTTCCTCCAATGGCTTCAGCAACTAAAACAAAATGAACAGCAATTAATTTGTTAATTAAATCATGAACTGCTATTAGTGATTGTCCTTATATTTCTCAATTTATTTATTTTTAATTCTTTTAAAATTATTAATTAGTCAGGTAGACACCCTAAAAGTTTAGTCCTAACTTTGTTGTTTTTTTTGTTTTGTTTGTTTTTTTGTTTTGTTTTGGGATAATACTTCACTTTTAATAGTTTTGGTGAAACGATTAACTTTTAATAAATTATTAATTTACTTCAGAACTTGTCCTTCTGTACCTCATTACATTCACAACTATGAAAGCCCCTGACTTCTGTACAATCCAAAATGCATTTACATTTACATTACATTTGCGGTATTTAGCAGACGCCCTTATCCAGGGCGACGTACAAGATGTACAAGCATTTAGAATTGTAACACAATCTGCATTAGTAATCAGAAACCAAGCTGCAATGCACATTTCCATTGATTAGAGTATTATCTGTCCAATAAGCTCTTAACAAAAGAGAGATTCACTGTGTCTCAAACATGTTGTGTAACTGCCTGAAGTAATTTGTTGTAGTTGTTAGTTCTGTAAATATAAGTGGTGATTGCTTTGTTTGTTTCATTCTCTGCTGTGTGATACAAAAGAGTGCTGTGATGTCCAGGAGAAAACGCCTAGCTAACTAGCTCATTTTCATTTTCAAAATGGCAATGACCCAAGTGTCTCATGAGTGATGCTTCACTGACAACTGCATTTCCCCAGTCACTGATTTTTACTATTGTATGACAAAGCGTGTCCTTTGTTCGGTATGTGTAACAAATGATGCTGCACATGCATTAAAATGCACAAAAGTAAGGCCATTGTAACAATATACTACTAACAAAATGCAAGCAGAATTCAAATTCCTTGGTATTAGAGTTTTTTTTTTTATAATAGGTAAAAATAAACTCACTTTCTTATCATTTCGCCTATTAGATGCCCCACCTATCGACAGAGAGGAGCTGTTTGTTCAGAAGTTGCGCCAGTGCTGTGTACTGTTTGACTTCGTGACAGATCCTCTCAGTGATCTCAAATACAAGGAGGTGAAACGTGCTGGACTGAAT
Organism: Kryptopterus vitreolus; assembly: GCA_030449085.1. Classification (NCBI taxonomy): domain Eukaryota; kingdom Metazoa; phylum Chordata; class Actinopteri; order Siluriformes; family Siluridae; genus Kryptopterus; species Kryptopterus vitreolus. The sequence continues at coordinate 927,783 of JACRUU010000014.1, forward strand.
GAGATGGTGGAGTACATCACACACAATCGTGATGTAGTTACTGAATGCATCTACCCTGAGGCTGTTCTTATGGTGAGAGTACACACACACACACACACACACCTATGTGAACATTCTGACATGTTTAGAGCACTGGAAATTCCACACAGTACTCTTAGGATTCTGTGCCACTAGTCCCCAGAGAAAAGTTGCTTTGTGCCACATCAGATGTATTTGCAAACTGTCTGACGCCATTACGTATGAAAAAAATATTAAGCTGCATCTTAGAAATAAATCTAAAAAAAATTAGCTAAATAAATCTAATCGAAATAATATGGCTAAGATATATTATATATCATATATATTATATATATATATATTATATATAATATATATATTTTGGATATTTCAGACATGCTTTATTAATTATTTCTTAGGCCTGCTGTTAACCAGTTGTTTTAGCCCTAGAAACCATCCCTTTAAAACTTTACTCTACTTTACTCTACATATGTGCAGCTATAAAATCTCCAGTCACACGGCATACTCTTTGTCCTGGAATAAATCAGGCAGGAAAAGTGTGTTTGCGTACATGCAAGTGTATGGCTGGATGTTATGTAGTCATTGCTTCTTTTTTAGAATGCTGTAGTAGTAGTATGCACACACACACACACACACACATGCATTTTTAAAATGGTGTCTGAATTTTTTTCGGAGATATCTATATAGATATTATACAGTGGCAAGAAAAAGTATGTGAACGTTTTGGAATTTCATGGTTTTCTGAATAAATTTGTCATAAAATGTTATCTGATCTTCATCTAATTCATTGGTATTGACAAACACAATGTGTCTAAAAATAATAACACAAAAAAAATCCAATCTTTCTTGTCTTTATTGAACACAATCATTCAACATTCAAAATGGCAGTGGAAAAAGTAAGTGAAACCTTAGAATGAATAACTGGTTGACCCCCCCTGGCAGCAATAACCTCAACCAGGCGCTTCCTGTAGCTGTGGATCAGACCTGCACATCGCTGAGGAGGAATTTTAGCCCATTCTTCCTGGCAGAACTGCTTTAGCTCTGTCATATTCTTTGGACGTCTCATGTGTACGGCCCTCTTCAACTCAATCCATAGCATCTCTATTGGGTTGAGGTCTGGGCTCTGACTTGGCCACTCCAAAAGGCGGATTTTGTTTTTCTGAAGCCATTCTGTTGTGGACTCGCTCCGGTGTTTTGGGTCGTTGTCCTGTTGCATCACCCACTTTCTACACAGTTTCAGCTGATGTACAGACATTCTCACATTATCCTGAAGAATTGTCTGATATACTTGGGAATTCATTTTCCCCTCAGTGATTGCAAGCTGGCCAGGCCCTGATGCAGCAAAGCAGGCCCAAATCATGATGCTTCCTCCACCATACTTTACAGTTGGGATGATGTTTTCATGACGATATGCCGTGCCCTTTCTACGCCAGATGTAGTGCTGTGTGTTTTTTCCCCAAATAGTTCAATCTTAGTTTCATCAGTCCACAAAACATTTTGCCAATACCGCTGTGGAGTGTCAATGTGCTCTTTTGCAAACTTAAGGCGTGCAGCAATGTTCTTTTTAGTAAGCAGCGGCTTCCTTGGCGGTGTCCTGCCGTGGATACCCTGCTTGTTCAGTGTTTTACGTATTGTAGACTCATGAACAGATATGTTAGCAAGTTCCAATGATGCCTTCAAATCTTTGGCTGTCATTCGGGGTTGTTTCTTTACCTCATTGATGAGTGTTCGTTGTGCTCTTGGTGTCATTTTGACGGGGCGCCCACTTCTAGGTAGAGTAGCAACAGTCCCAAATTGTCTCCATTTGTAGATTGTTTGCCGAACTGTAGACTGGTGAATTTCTAAAGTCTTTGAAATAACTTTGTAACCCTCGCCAGCTTCATGTAAATCAACAATTCTTGATCGTAGGTCCTCTGAAAGCTCTTTTTGGCGAGGCATGGCTCACATAATCATGTTCTTCTTGTGCAGAGCAAACTCCAAAGGTTTGAGGGGTTTTTATCAGTCAAAGTATCTGTAGTCCACACCTCCAAACTTATTATCTTAACAAGACTCCAGGTGTGCTAAAACCAATTAGCTCCAATTAGCTTTTTTGAGGTCATTAACTCAAGGTTTCACTTACTTTTTCCACTGCCATTTTGAATGTTGAATGATTGTGTTCAATAAAGACAAGAAAGATTGGATTTTTTTTGTGTTATTATTTTTAGACACATTGTGTTTGTCAATACCAATGAATTAGATGAAGATCAGATAACATTTTATGACAAATTTATTCAGAAAACCATGAAATTCCAAAAGGTTCACATACTTTTTCTTGCCACTGTATATATATATATATCTATATATATATATATATATATATATCTATATATATATATATATATATATATATATATATATATATATATATATATATATATATATATATATATTGCTATAAAATCTATTCAGAAGCCTGTTTTTAAAGTGTCACTTGACGATCCAAACATCAAGAGCGTACAATATTGCTATTTTACCCTTGTCTCTTGAGAAAAGAGATTCTTTGCTGTTTGTGTTTTGTTTTGTTTTTTGTTTTTTTTGAATGAATATTTTGTAATGGGGTTAGTGGTGTTCTCCTGTCTGACTCACTTGCAACTATGATCATTATCTGAGCAAGTGAAGACATTTAGACTTCAAAGCTAGTGTGCATGATGCAGTATTGAAAATAATAATGTCATTGGTTGTCTTTTGTCCCTTTGTTTGGGAGGGACACTATTTGAGAGATCTGAATTGGGGAATGAAGTTTATGTATTCAAGTTTCTCACTACTGCCAGATATCGCTACCATAGTCCTAGTAGGAGATGCTGTTATAGGACTACTAGGGTGATTTCCAGCAACACACGAGTTTCTTGACTCATAATTGCTATAGCTTTATTAAAATAATATTTACGTGCGTATACAAAGCAATATTTGATATGATTTATTGAAATGATGCAACTCCTCATTTGATGGTGGATTTAAATTTTGCTTGGACATTTGACTTTTACAATGTTTAACATTGTGAAAATAATGTCATTCAGTTTTGTCTGAAATGGATTGTGGGTCATTGTGCAATTACACCAGGTTTCATGCCAGTTTTTGCCAGAAAAATTCTGTTTCCATGGCAACATGAATCCCTTTTATAGGGTCTGTAGTCCTATAAGGTATTGCCTGCTTCACAAAGAATGCTGAGTGTCTCATCCCTTATATGATGGTCATAAGGGGAGCACGTCAGAGACACACAGATGAGTCATCTTGGGTAATGTGGTTTTAGGCTTTTGAAAAAGAAGTTTACAATGTCTCGTCTTTCCTGTAAAAGAATGAATCTGTCAGCACTGATCTGTTTTGCATTAGAACATTCACATCCCTAAATGAATGTAGTGCTCGTCATACAGGACGAGCTTGTGTTTTTTCAGTCTTTCACATGTTTATATTGAACCAGTAGAGGTGCACTAATTCAGTTAATTGAAATTAATTAATTAGTTGTATAGAAGTTTTTAACAATGGACATTGTCTCATAGCAGCTTTATACAGATAATATAGTAGTAATGAAAAAGAATCTTACATTTTATAAGTATAAGTTTGTCCATAGGTCGTAACAACCTATCAAATTTTTATCAAATTTATACAATGAAAGCTATTTGTCATATATATCTCTCCCACACACACACACACACACACACACACACACACACAGTGCTGCTTGAAAGTCTGTGAACCCCTGAACTGTATTCACGTAATGGAATGTTTGTTTCCAATATTCGGTACATTTTCTATGAATTTATTTGGCTTCGTGCAGTCTGCTGTAGTCACAGTCTCCCACCGTAGTCACAGTGAAGCCAAGCACTACATGTGCTTCGTCATATTTTTTACATCATAATTTTCCCTGGCCATACTCCCACAATGAAGGAGCCACTGCCGCCTACTGTAGTGGATGTGCAGTTAAACTTTACTCTAGTACGGCAAAAAAGCGTTTTTTTTTTTTTTTTTTTTTTTATATTATATATATATATAAAAAGCGCCCCCTGGCATTGCCCCACTATTTTAGAACCACTGGGTAAGTTGCACTTTTAAATGAAGACAAGAACAGACATGCAATAATTGCTGATGATTGAATTGTTGTTACATGCACATTGGTTTACTTGTGTTGTTTTTATGTTTGCATTTTTATATGCACTAGGAAAACTTGTACCATTCAGGGCTTCATTTTATGTTAATTAATGCTTGGTTGATTTTCAAGTATAAAACTTATTCAAATGTTTTCTGTGTTTCAACAAAACGTGATGATATTGATAACCATGATAATTTTGGTTACTATAATTGTGATGTGAAATTTTTTGTGTGTATATATATATATATATATATATATATATATATATATATATATATATATATATATATATATATATATATATATATATATATATATATATATATATTAGTTCTGCACAAAATATAGAAAAAATATTATCACGATAATAGTATGCAATATTCATGTTGCGAAGAGCTGCGATAAATTTGTGTGTTGCATGATTAGGTTGTCTAAATTTGAGCAATAAAATGAGACCTTACTATCTTTATACCCGCCTCCCGGGAGAATACAATTATTCGCGTGACTCACGCAAAATGGTCTTAAAAAATTATAGAAATGATAAAAATGCTCTAAACAAAGAATGCTTTCTAAAATGGAAGTGTTAATCTTTTACGTTCATCAATGAATAAATAAAAGAGAAATCTAAATGAAATCAATATTTGGTATGAACACACTTTACCTTCAAAACAGCAGTAATACTTCTATGTACACTTACACACAGTGTTTATGAAGGAACGCGGCTTGTTGGTTGTTCCATCATGGAGAAGTAAACACAGATCTTCTGTGGATGTCGACGTTCTCACATCCTTCTGTCTCTTCATGTAAATCCCACACACACTCCATGATGTAGAGATCAGGGTTCTGTGGGGGTCGTGCATCACTTCCACTACTTTTTGATTTTGCTTTTGTTCGCTCACGTTGCATTTTGTAAATTGACAAAAAAAAATAAATCATTATTTATATTTCTGAATGCATTCTTTGTTTACAGAATTTTTTTCACACATGCCTAAAACTTTTGCACAGTATTGTATATATGGAGAGGGAGTGAGAGTGAGACAGATAGATGGATCCAGACATGTGGATAGATCGATTGGTGGATGTATGGATAGACGGAAAGAACGAGAACGAACACACCTGTATATTAATTCTAGCCTTAGCCATATGCGGTTAAAAAATTTGTCAAATCATTTTGTTCATATCTCTAAAGCATAACTGTTTCCCAACAATAGACAATTTTGTCTTTTGTTTCTTCTCCCCTGTAGTTTTCAGTGAACCTATTTAGGACCCTTCCTCCTTCTTCCAATCCTACTGGAGCAGAATTTGATCCTGAGGAGGACGAGCCTACGCTGGAGGCAGCTTGGCCCCACCTGCAGGCAAGTGTGGTCCTCTGTACTAATACAGTCCTTTATACTAAGTCATGGTAAAAGATTAAAATATTTGATCTAACTGGCCACTGTATTTATGGGTGTACTTGCTCCTGACAGTGAAGTGAGGAAAATCGCTTAGTAGCTGAAAAAACTCTTGTGTAGATGAATTGTAACAATAAGTTATCTTGTGATGTCCTTTTGCAGTCCTCTGTATTACAGTAATTAAAGTCCTGGTCATTTTCTTATCTAGCTGGTTTATGAATTCTTCTTACGGTTCTTGGAGTCACCTGATTTCCAGCCAAATATTGCCAAAAAATACATCGACCAAAAGTTTGTACTGTCTGTAAGTATATATTGGTGCATGTAAGATCAAGTTGAATGATGACCTTTTAGAACATTCATGTACTCATTATAGTTTTCTTTTCGCTTTACGCTCCTCTGTTTTGAGTACTGCTTTAAATTGTACCATAACAAACATGCAAATTGGTGTACAGCTCCTGGAGCTGTTTGACAGTGAAGACCCGAGAGAGAGGGACTTTTTGAAAACAATTTTACACAGGATTTATGGGAAGTTTCTGGGACTCAGAGCGTACATCCGTCGACAGATCAACAACATTTTCTATAGGTAAATTCTCTTCAACAAATTACAAATCGCATCCTTCATTCTCTCTCTTGGTTTGGCAGATTTGAGAATTTTGGTTGATTTTTTTTCTTGCAATAAACTTTGGATGTTAATGGTTATTCAGATTATACTGTATGGATTTTTTTTGGTTTTCTAATGTGATAAATTATCTCATTGTAGGTTTATATATGAAACAGAGCATCACAATGGGATTGCAGAACTCTTGGAAATTCTAGGAAGGTGAGTGCATGCATTAAACATGTGGCAGTGACCATTCAGACCTCAGGGTTGTTTTGCACTGTGTTAAATGCACTTGGTATGTAACAATTGTATAAAACATGTTCTTTTCTTTCCCCAGTATAATTAATGGTTTTGCCCTGCCGTTGAAAGAGGAGCACAAAATGTTCTTGATTCGAGTCCTCTTGCCATTGCACAAGGTCAAGTCACTCAGTGTCTATCACCCTCAGGTATTTACTGATCTACTGCCAAATGAATCTAATTCACAGCTTCTTAAAGACTAGAATTTTACATACAATATGTTTTTATTTTTCCCATAACACTGATTTATTTTAAGATCACCTGATTGATGTTTCTGTTTATCAAATAGTCTTTGAAACACAAATGTGGAGTGTACATGCTCAGGGCTTTAATTAACTTCATTGTTGCTTGCCTCATTTAGTGTGATAAGAGACTAAGAGGTCTTATTCCTTTTCTTGCAGCTGGCATACTGTGTTGTTCAGTTTTTGGAAAAAGACAGCAGCCTCACTGAACCAGTAATATGTGCCTTTATTGCTCTGATAATAATAAAATATTCTTATTTTAATGGAAATGTGATATCGCTATATATTTTCCTGCTCCAGGTTATAATGGGTCTCTTGAAATTCTGGCCCAAGACCCATAGTCCTAAAGAAGTGATGTTCCTGAATGAGTTGGAAGAAATCCTGGATGTTATTGAGCCTTCAGAATTTGTAAAGGTTATGGAACCTCTGTTTAGACAGCTAGCCAAGTGTGTATCAAGTCCTCACTTTCAGGTAAACAACAAACTAGGATGAATTTCTCTGGTTATTAGTGATGACGGGGTGTATATGTTCTATATTATTGTATTACACATCTTACTGCTTGGTATTTCATTTTGAGTTTTGCTGTCCAGTAACAGCCAATAAATCATTTATAGAAGGAAAGCCTTGAATCAAGTATGCTGTTTCTCATCGTGCTGCATCCTGGCGTATTGTGTTTTTTTTTTTTGTTATTTGTATACCTCTTTTATGGCCCTTGATATTTTAGGTTGCTGAAAGGGCATTGTATTACTGGAACAACGAGTATATCATGAGTCTGATCAGTGACAATGCTGCCAAAATCCTTCCCATCATGTTTCCTGCTCTTTATAAGAACTCCAAAAGTCATTGGAACAAGTAAGGAACCCACATGACTTGTTCTTTTACTGCTCATGAACACAGGATACATCATCTCTTACTGTATGCAGAAAAAAGCAGTCTGATTCCTCTGAATTACTTTTCATATATTTAACAGTGCTTATTGTTATTGTTCTATAGTAAAAGTGATCATCTTTTTGATGCAGGACAATCCATGGTCTTATTTACAATGCTCTAAAGCTCTTTATGGAGATGAACCAGAAGCTGTTTGATGATTGCACCCAGCAGTACAAAGCTGAAAAGCAAAAGTAAGGAAAACACTATAAATAGGAAAAATGTAGATTATGTATAATGGCTACACCTTTAAGTTTTGTTTTTGTTGGGTTTTTAACCATGTCTCATTGTACATGTATCATTTTATGATTTAAATGTTTAATCTAAGCTTAGACACTGTTAAGTTGTTTCTGCAGGTCTGTTTCTGTGAAACTGTTGACTGTTCAATTTTCTTGTTCTTAAGGGAGAAGTACAAACTTAAGGAGCGGGAAGAGATCTGGCACAAGATTGAACAGCTAGCTAAACAAAACCCTCACGTAAAGCCTTGCTCACACAGAATATTAAAGAATATGACAACGATAAAAAAAATACACACACAAACACACACATACATAGCCACCCATCCATCTACATACAAGGGTTCAAAAATAGATCATCTTTTATATTGCATTTGAGACATGTCCATGTTCCTTTTGTTTATGTAAAAAAAAAAAACAAGGTAAAGTGAAAATCCCAGAAGAATTGGAAGAATGTGGGTCAAAATGGGACAATTTTATCTCTTAACAGAGGAACGTTGGTAAGACTGTGACCAGGAGAGATGATGTAGCAGACCGCCTCACACCCACCTGGCTTAAAACCTATTGAACCCACATTCATCTGACTTAAAACCTATTGAACTGCTTTGGGATGAACCGGATCACATGAGGTCAGAAAGAAATGTCCAGCTAGTGAAGAACACTATTGTCAAGTTTTCCACGACACATAGCAAAGTATTTCAGCTGAATGTTGGGAGAATCCAGGAGGGAGTAAAGCTGTTATTAATGTTAAAGGGGGATTTTTCTATAAATTATTTTTGGCTACAAAATTTTTACATAGATTTTACATCTGTATGTTTGGTCAAAGTCAATCTTCACATTTACATTACCTAGTTTTGTTTTATATAAATAAAGGAACATGCAAAATATGTATCTCAAAAAAGAATAAAAGTCATTTGACAGGCTCTTTAGATAAACCTGCAATATATGTTTTGAGAAAATGTAACAAAATCCAATGTGTTCTGGAGTGAAGGAGGTCTTTATTAGCCGAGTTTGTACACATTTTATATCCATTTGACTGAAATATTCAATGACTGTTTACATGAGACGTAATCTGATTATGTCTAATGTAAACTGGCACTTTCAATCAGAATATCTTTGCTATGTCATTTTTTTTACTGTCTTTACTGTCAGCACGGATTCCCATTATTTCTTATGAACGCTATTTTTATGTAAAATGTTGCTCTTAATCAAGCAACAGTGTGAATTTTTCAGCATATGACTGCTGGCGAGTGTAAGGAAAAAAACAGGTGCAGGAACCTGAGCTTTTTGGTGGCTGTGCATCTATAAGGAGCATCTCAATATTCACTAAATTATGCATGCATTATTATTTTATTCCATGTTCACGAGAGCACAGTAAAAGTGTTCATGTATATCTCCTGTAAAGGAATGATGAGTGGGCTGATATGAGATCTGATATGATGTCAGGTGATGAGGAGTCTTGATGGTCTTGATGTAATGTGATTACGTAGACACTGTGTAATCGGTTTAACCGTTTACTTTTTTACATTTTTACAAAGATGTATCCCACCTGTCTCAAACAGATTACAATTTCATTCAGTTTGTGCATATTCATTCCGATTGAGACGTATACATGAAGCATTTTCGTTCAGTTTGGACTTTTAAACCTATTACAATGCTCCATATAAACGCACCCAATGGCTGTTTTTTGCTTCCTATTGGCTTGGAAATCCGTGGGCTTTTCCACTGGAATTGATGCTCAGTTTTCCAGGGCAAATCTAATTAGTGCAGGGTCTCTCTAGTGTCTTGACCTTATTCAGAAAACAGGCTCTTAAAAAAAAGGACCATATGGTTTAATTATGGTGTTATTTAATTTGTCTGAGTGTGTTTACATTTAAATTTCATAACCTTTTTATTTGGTCAGATTACGAAGATCCATCCGAGTCTCCGACATGGTCTGCCTCAGGATGCGGTCAGTCTCTTCTTTTTTCAGTAAAGTTGAATGTAGTTGAATTATTTATGCAGCAGGGTTCTGCTGAGATTTTTAAACATTTTAGGGCTCTGTGATTTGGAGGGTACAAAATCATTAATGCAGATCTAATATAATATTCAATAAATGTTTTATTTGTAAGAAGTGTATCTTGTAGCCTGGATAGCTGTATTAGGCTTTGAAATGTATTATATTATGAAATCATAACTGAAGGCAGCTATGGCAACATTAATTTTAATATAGTACAGTTAATTTTTTCAGATCTCATTCATAAGTGATTTGGGCACCTTTTTTAGATGAGTTGTTGTAAAAGGCCATGTAGGCATATTTGTAAGGATTTTTCTCTTCTCTGTGTGTACATGAACAGTATATAATATATAATGAAAATCAAGGGATACCACACTATTCCATGGAGACAGAGACTCCCACTGCTGAGGACATCCAGCTGCTGAAGAAGACCGTGGAAACTGAGGCCTCACAGGTATGTCTGCATTACTTAGTTTGTCAGCCATACTATTATATAAAAATGATTTCATTTCTTTAATGATTAGAAAATAGTGAAATTTATTAAACAGACACTGGACACTTTAATAGGGACACCTGTACACTTACACATTCATGCAGCTGTCTAAATGGGCTCACCAAAGCATGACCTTTGAATATTTAAAGTAGGTGGATTTATCTTCTTTTCTGATAGGGCAAGAATTTGTGTCAAAAGCATGAATTCGTGGACCCAATCTTCATGTCTAGGCTGGGGTAGTTTAATGGATTGGGGTATGTTTTCTTGGCACATTTTGCCAATTTGGGAATTGTTGCCCATCCTTTAGTGACCAGAATGTACCATGGTGGGCTTTCTACTCACCAAATCTCAATCCAATAAGCAGACATTTAGATGTCTTGCACCAGTAGATTCCATTAGTGTCAATGCCATGAAGAAGCTGTTTTATGTGCATAATGTTCCTAATAAAGTGCTTTTTGGGGTATAATAGTTAAGACTTTTTTTATGTTTTATGTAAAATTATTATTTTTTATTTATTCTTTATTAATTCTTATTAAGTTTTTCATTTTTATTTATTATTTAGTACAGTTCTGACAAAAAAAAATCATAAATGAATGCTCCAAATATTTTGCCATAGTAAAAGATTATACACAGGGGAATGTATAGTGGAGGAGAGACAATCTAAGACTAATCCTAATAAATAAATAAATTGATTAATCAATTAATTAAAGGCCTTTTTCTATTAAAATTGATTTTTGGGAGAACTGCTGCTTTTTAAGCATCGGTTTCTGATGTAGGGGCGTCTGCCTATAGACAAGACATTATGCGTTTTATTTTCTGAATCACATGACAAAAGAAAATGTGGCTACTCCAGTATCCATTACATTACTCATAACAGTATTGCCCATATAGATGCGGCTGTTAACTAGCTTGTCTTTATGGCCCCTGTTGAGGCCTTTGTGAACATTCAAACCTGCACACACAACCTGAATAGCTTTAAATTTATGAAGCCGTAGCACATGCCACTGATTATTACAGGCATGATGGGGTTCCTGCAGACCAGAGATGATGGTGTGGAAGTGGAGATGGTTTGACAAAGTTTCATCAGTCTTAATTCCTTTTTAGGGAATGAAGGATATAAAAAAGGACAAGGTGCTGATGCGACGGAAGTCAGAGTTGCCACAAGATGTGTACACTATAAAGGCTCTAGAGGCCCACAAGCGGGCAGAAGAGTACCTGACTGCTAATCAGGAAGCTCTCTGACTTAGGAGCATCACAGCCTGTCACCTGCACCAAGCCTAGACTGTCCCACTTGTATTTGTCCAGAAATGTCGCCTGCTGTGTGCCCCCCCCCCTCTTCCTCCTTTTGTCTCTGCTTCTTTCCTTCTACACTTCCTCTTGGAGAGGCCTTTCTGCAAAATTCTGGCCAGCACGCCATTGTAAACAGCTCCCAACTCCTCCTTTCTCATTTACTTTCTCTCTCCTCCTCTCTCCCTTCTTCCCCCTTGCCACCTTACCAAAAACAATCATGCAAAACAGTATTCAAATTGTACTACCTTTTTTTTTTTTTAATACTGTTCTGTAATTTCTGCAATTGTTTCAATTTTAATTGTGTATCTTGCTCCCCCCCCTCACTTGTATATCCATATTCAGTTATGAATTTAACAACTGACTGGTTTGTCCGAAAAGAAAATAAGCAACCGATTAGTGTTGTTGACAGTACATTTGTGGAGGCAGGTGGAGGGACGGGGGGGGGAAAGTCTTTATATCTGGATCATGTTGCCTTGCTCTTGTGTGACTGTGTGATTCATCTGAATGTAAAATTGGTATCAAAATATACTACAAGCAGTCTACAGGATTTATAGAGCAGTTTTCAATCAGTAGTTTTCCCGCATAGACAAACAGTTCATACTTTGTGACCTCATGCAATAAGTTTAAATTAAATTCTGTAAAAGAACTTGGAGAGAGAAAAAAAATACCTCAAGACAAGGCATCATTCTTCCTTCCTAAATGTCATAATCTGAAGCGTTTATCAGATGAGTAACTGACAGCAACAGTTAGGCAGGTTTCTTGTTTCGGATGCATGCGCGTGGCAGGTGCTGAAACTGGTAGCAGTAGCCAAACGGCAGAATCGCTAAGATTTCATTTATGCCTCTAGTCACATGTCTGATGACTGTCATCACAGGATTTAATGTCTAGTATGTTTCCTGCCTTACTGGTGGACTGACAAAACAACACTGTAAGGTGCTGACCTCTTAAAACACCAGCAGGCCATTCCATGTTTCATTATCATTCTACACAAGGATGCTGTATGTCAATGTTCTGTACCTCAACAAAAAAAAAGTGTCTACAAGTTGCCCGTCATTACACATGGTTTTGTTATGTGTGGTAATATATCTGTCATTTTTTATTATTATTAACAATTATAAAAAGATCCTAAGGATTCCCTTTAAACAGCACTTTTTATCTTACAGCCTAACCGTAACATCTTATTTTTCGTTAAAGTGCTCCCATATTTCAACTGCCTTGTCAAGTGCGGAACACGAGTTTATCGTTAACGTATGAACATCTTGTCACACACATGACCTTTTTTCAACAGAACTTTACATTAGTATGTTGTACATCTCTTAAGCGCCTAAGCAACATTTGTGGCAATGAACACAAAGGAGGAAAACAGAAACGTGTATGCATTAAGGTCAGATTGAATGCTGGTCAAACCTGTAACAGCTGTAAATCAAAAAAAGATGCTGGATCAACTTTCCAATCAGTGTCTCTATGGGTAACTGACATGCTGTAATTGTTATTCCAAATAATTGTATACTGTAATGTATATTGCTTAGGTTTTCAGTCTTATTTGTCATATACCTCCTCTTCCACCTCACAGAGATCATGTTTTCTTTCATTTGTTTTCACCTGTTTAACAGTATTACAGTACCCACTTGTGTTTTGCAGAGTGAACCATCACTCATACTCATCATTCCATGGGAATATTCACAATTGGAACAGGCTGCCAGACAATGAAAAATATGGTAATGACTGGCTACATGCTTTACATCGAATTCAGTTAAATTTCACATCGAAATCAAGTTGCATTAGTTATAAACTGGTTGTGAATTTGTCTGGCAGCATAAAGTCAGGCTGTAAAAGAGCAGGTCTCTCCACCCTGGTCCCCACTCTTTCTTCCCCATATCCCTTTCTTTCCCCCCCCCCCCCCCCCCCCCCCCCCCCACCCCCCCCCCCCCCCCCCCCCCCCCCCCCCCCTTTCCCCAAATCCCCCCCCCCCCCCCCCCAAGTCTGACACTAATCTTGAGCTGCTTTCCGGGTCATATGTACATATGTTGTACTTTAATTAGGCAGAGCATTACATACTATGAAAGTCATATTTTGTACAGATGTCCATGTATGTACAGAACAAAAATAAAGTGAATAAGAAAAGACAAAATTAGATTTCTGAATGGGCGAAAAACACATGCATCACAAATCATCAGAAGATTTAAGCGGATAAACGTCACCCAACATTTCTACACATGCACATGTATAGAAATAAAGAGATTTGAGATTCTGACATGAGAAAACAATGTCACGATTTTACAAAGCGGTTCAAGACCCAAAAGGTTAAAACAGGTTTGCAGGCGGGAATGTTTAGGAGCCACGCTAACTATTCTGAAATACATCAAACTGCAAAATATTTAGAGTATTCTTTTCAAATATAATATATAAACAATCTTTGTCACCTCGGTCACATGATCTTACGGGGCTCTCTCCATACTTTGTGAGGGCTGGAAACACAAACTGCAAAGAGGATGTGATAATTGTTTCATTTGCGTTGCATTAAGAGTCCTGCTGAGCTCTGTCGGGACTGGAGGGTCTTCTGCACCATGTCCTTCCACTGATCATCTGAAATCTCTTGAGCCCAAGAAGGAATCCCCAGAGATGGCAAGTTGACAGCTGCCATTGTCCTTTTCACCAGTTCGACATGATCTGCAAATGGGGTCAAAACTGATGTTAGAAAACACTGTTTGATCAGCACTGTTGTATTTTTAGTTAATTTGACGCAAGTATATATATATATATATATATATATATATATATATATATATGTGTGTGTGTGTGTGTGTGTGTGTGTGTGTGTGTACGTTACCAGGGTCCATAGGAATGGAGGCGCGACTGATGTGTGCAGCTGCTCCTTCAGGGTCCTCCTCCTCATCACTGTCTGGTGCAGGCGGTTGAGGCAGGAACAATCCCATTGCCTGGGTGAATAGAAATGACAATCTCTTGGACCAAGGCACGGTGGCGTAGTGGTTAGCACATTCGCCTCACACCGCCAGGATCCGGGTTCAATTCCCGTCTCGGTCATGTGTGTGTGGAGTTTGTGCATGTTCTCCCCGTGCCTCAAGGAGGTTTTTCTCCGGGTTCTCCGGTTTCCTCCCCGGTCCAAAAACATGCACGGTAGGTTGATTGGCACCTTGGAAAATTGTCCCTAGTGTATGAATGTGTGTGTGTTTGTGTGCGTGTGTGTGTGTGTGCCCTGCGATGGGTTGGCATTCCATCCAGGGTGTATCCTGCCTTAATGCCCATAGACGCCTGAGATAGGCACAGGCTCCCCGTGACCCGAGAAGATCGGATAAAGCGGTAGAAGATGGATGAATGAATGAATCTCTTGGACCTATAATCTTTATATTCCATTTACACTCATCATGAGCAATGTTAAGTAAAGCCGCATATGCACTTTGGATTTGAATGATGCGTAATAAACAGTATTTCTAAATAATCATGTTAAAGATCAAATCATGAACATGTAGAAGATTTAGACAGGTTGATAAATGTGTGAGAGACATGACTGTATGTTACCTCTATTCTCTCCTGCACCTCCTGCAGTTGTTCGGCGTGTGTCGCCTCGTCATTCTGACCCAGATGTGTGTTCGGACCTCCATCAGGCTCCTGGTTCAGGGGTTGATAATAATAAGTGGCGCTGTCCTCCTCCTCCTCCTCCTCTTCCTCTCCCGGGGCTCCGTCCTCTTCCTCACCACTCCACTCATCGGCCACGGGTTCGGACACTCGCTCCTGTCCCAAATCCTCCTCCGAGCTCGGCAACACTCTTTCTGGACCCATGACCCGGGTCCTCTCCACTTCCATCCACGGGGTTCTGCAGTTCCTGCACTCAGTAAATACACGGACAGAGGAGGAAGAAACGTGACACTTCAAAACCACTAACAGCTGTTAAGAACTCCTTTTATACGACTTTACACCTTTATTAATGTTCTCCGCAGCAGGTTCTTAAAAAACCGTCACTTTTTCTCAGATATTTTGCTTTAACGCTAAAAAAAAAACAATAATAACCACCTAAACCTTCAAACGCATCCTTTATTTCCGCACGGAAGCGGAAATGCGTGAGGATCAAAATCACATGGCTTCTCTTCGTCATCAAACTATAATAATGATTATAATAATAACTATAATAATAACGACGTGCAGTTTAATAAATCACTATCGTTATTTTTAGTCACATACTGTAATAATAATAGAATAATAGTAGTAGTACTGTGGAACGTTGTGCACTAATCTGCCATCAGGGGGCGCTCGTCAACAACAACAACAACAACAACAACAACCCTGATCCACACACAGAGACTGGAATCAGAGGATTGACATCTTTATCCATTATACAGGTCACATTTCCTGCCTGTTTAAAGCTTCAGTTCAACGCGATGAATATTTACTTTTGTGGCAGCATCAGAGGAGGAAGGCAGGATGTGAACGTTTATCAAAAGATTGTGAAGAAACTGCAGGATTATGGACAGGTTTTGAGCCACGATGATATCTCTGAGAAAGGTAAATACAGCCTTGCGATTGGTTACTGTAACCTGCAGCTTTCTGTCATGCATAATACACTATTTCTGATTATGTGTCGTAGATTGGACACAAATCCATCAGCAGGCTCTTTTACTACAGTCTAATCTCAATTTGCATCTCACGTTACCCGAAAACTACATGCACATCATACGTACAACCAAGCCACGCGGGTGCCATTATTTTTGCACAGATGTGGTTTTGCATTGCATTTGTGGGATTGATCCAGCATGTTTTCTGCACAAGAAGTATTTTTATTTACATTCGGGGTTTGCATTAAGGCAGACTATCTGGGGTGTGATGGGTAAAGCTGGAAATAACGTTTGAGTTCTTTGCATCATAAGCGTCATATTTTGTGTGGCATGAAAAAGTCACTTCATTTCATAAATCCTGTTTTTCTTCTGCTCTGTGTATTTCTCATGATTCCATTATGGCCCAGAGTAAGAAAGTAGCAAATAAATTATTTGTTATACTTTGAATCAGAAATCAGGGGCACGGTGGTTTAGTGGTTAGCAAGTTCACCTCTCACCTCCAGGGTCCGGGTTCGATTCCCGGCTCGGCCATGTGTGTGTGGAGTTTGCATGTTCTCCCCGTGCCTCAAGGAGGTTTTTCTCCGGGTTCTCCGGTTTCCTCCCGGTCCAAAAACATGCATGGTAGGTTGATTGGCACCTTGGAAAAAAAAATTGTCCCTAGTGTATGAATGTGTGTGTGAATGTGAGTGTGTGTGTGTCCTGCGATGGGTTGGCATTCCATCCAGGGTGTATCCTGCCTTAATGCCCATAGACACCTGAGATAGACACAGACTCCCCGTGACCCGAGTGAAGATCGGATAAAGCGGTAGAAGATGAATGAATCAGAAATCAGGGGCACGGTGGTTTAGTGGTTAGCAAGTTCACCTCTCACCTCCAGGGTCCTGGTTCGATTCCCGTTTCGGCCATGTGTGTGTGGAGTTTGCATGTTCGTTCTCCCCGTGCCTCAGGGTTTTTTTCTCCAGATTCTCTGGTTTCCCCCCTCGTCCAAAAACATGCACAGTAGGTTGATTGTCACCTTGGAAAATTGTCCTTAGTGTGTGTGTGTGTGTGTGTGTGTGTGCGCCCTGCGATGGGTTGGCATTCCATCCAGTGTGTATCCTGCCTTAATGCCCATAGACGCCTGAGATAGGCACAGGCTCCCCGTGACCCGAGGGAAGACCGGATAAAGCGCTAGAAGATGAATGAATCAGAAATCAGAAAAGGTTTTATTGCCATGTAACGTTTTGGTAAAGAACACTTTACAGTACTAGGATTTTTTCTTGGTGTCAGGTGCGAGCATATACCCCGGTACAAAATGTGTACAGAGTTTTAATATAAAACTAGAATAAGCAATAAATACAGAAAGCGAATTATCTTGAAGGGTGCAATTTTGAATTATTTCAGTAGGTTATTACGGGGGGGGGGGGGTCGTCTGTGGTCACTTTAATAGTCTAATACTTTTATCTCCAGAGCAAAACTTGCCTGTAATATTGTTTTAATGAATACTTTTGCTACTGTTTTAGAGGTGGATGCTGTACCAGGAGGAGACGAGGCTGTTTATGATCGCGAAATGGAGTTACTTGCTCAGTCTGATGGTGAGACATATTTGCATTAGTGTCTGTGAGTCTCAGTGAAGAGTAAAAGATTGTTTTCTTCTTTCATTATTTGTACCGTAACCAGAAGTTATTTATCATATCCTTTATACCTTTTCTCACAGTATGTTCATAGCTTCTATGTTCAAAGCTTCTAAAACTTAAATTCTTTAAGTCTAAATCAGGTCACTGGTAGGTTTCTTTGTGGAACAATAACAGTCGATGATTCAAGATACAAATAGATCAAAAAAATAAAAGCTTTTTGATAGTATGAGATTGTATACAGGACAAGATGCTGTGCAGTGTGGTGCATTTTTAATTTGGACAGACAGCAAGTTTACTTAAGTGCTTTTTTTTAAGCCTTCTGACTTTTAATGCATGCCTCTTACACACAAATATCTACATACATTCATTCATTCATCTTCTACCACTTTATCCGATCTTCCCTCGGGTCACGGGGAGCCTGTGATTATCTCAGGCGTCTATGGGCATTAAGGCAGGATACACGCCTGGATGGAATGCCAACCCATTACAGGGCACACACACACACACACACACACTCATAATCACACACACATGCAAACTCCACACACACATGGCCGAGACGGGAATCGAACCTGGACCCTGGCAGTGTGAGGCGAACGTGCTAACCACTAAACCACCGTGTCCCTATCTATATACATATATAATAAAATAAACCGGGTACCAAAAAACTGCAAATTCCTAAAGCCATGAGTGTCAGCCTTCGTATAGTATGTATGAGGCTTTGGTTTTGATTTAACTAAATAACTATTTGTTTTCTCTTCCCAGTCGTCGTTGCTGAAGTAACGCAACCGTCCTTTGGTGTGGGTTATGAAATCGGTCAAGCCATGGCTATGAAAAAGAGGATTCTCTGCCTTTTCCGACCCTCATCAGGCAAAGGTAATCTGATTACTCTTTAAATGTCAATAAACATTTGCTAAGTAGATGTATTCATGCATCCATGAATACACATTTAAAATAATTATTCACTGTTCACTTGTTATCTAATATATCCTGTTATTCTGTTACTGATTGGTGTATCTCGATTCCCGTCTCGGCCATGTGTGTGTGTGGAGTTTGTGCATGTTCTCCCCGTGTCTCAGGAGGTTTTTCTCCGAGTTCTCCGGTTTCCTTCCGGTCCAAAAACATGCACGGTAGGTTGATTGGCAACTTGGGAAATTGTCCCTAGTGTATGAATGTGTGTTTGCCCTGTGACCTGCGATGGGTTGGCATTCCATCCAGGGTGTATCCTGCCTTAATGCCCATAGACGCCTGAAATAGGCACAGACTCCCCGTGACCCGAGGGAAGATCGGATATAGCGGTAGAAGATGAATGAATGATTTAACGAATGTATTAATGCCTCTCAAAACTGTGCACAACACTGTTAACAACCTGGCTACTTGGTATCTTCTGCTTTGTGTTATTCTTCATTCTTTAGTGCTATCTGCTATGGTACAACGCGCTGAGGGCAAGTTGGGAAGCTCTATCTTCCGGGTACGGCATTATGAGGAAGAGGAAGTTGAAGGTGTCCTTGATAATTATTTTGGTGATCTCACCAAGAACTAATGTGCATTAAATGAATATATATGTGGCCAAATCATTGTGCAAATCTCACAATCTTAACATCTCTTCCTAAAATAACTCGTATGGGAAAGATTTCCCATACCAGGACGTTGGAAAGTGGCTGTGAGGATTTATTCTTTTAGCCACAGATGCATTAGTGAGGTCAGGCACTGTTGATGGGTGAGGTCTGATACGCAGTCAACATTCCAGTTCATCCCAGGTCCAGTGTTTTGATGCAGGTGCAGGCAAAGCATGGTTTCTTCTAGCATATTATGTACACAGGAGTTGACATGCAGGAACACGCTTGAGCCTGTAGTTATATTAAATGGAAATTTCAACAGCCAACAGATGTGTGTTTTTTGGCACCAGTTTGGATTGAATGGTCATGATAGTCAGATGTCCATATGTTTTCGGTGCCATATAGTGCAGCTTCACACACAATGTAATGTCATTTCTTTATCCAGCTCTGGATAGAATAGTTTTTTAATTGAGATATTTTCAGTTATATAAATCTGAGGTACTTTTACATAAATGTTGATGCATTTGTGTTTATTAAAATATGATTGTCTCTCAAATTGAAAGATTTAAAGTATATAAATGTTCTGATATTTCACATTAAAGTGTTACCTTTCATTGTTTTTCTTGTTATTTCATTTAATGTTTGTTTTATAACTACATTGATCTTATTTTATAATATAGAAGAAAGAGGGAGGAGTTATAGGGGTGTGACAACACCCAGCAGAAGCCATTTGTTGTTGTATAAAAATATGACAGTGTTGGAAATCAGTAGTGAGGCTTTTCGGCTCCGTTCTCATTACATTGTTTCATCCTTGAATGTGGGTTGTATAGGGCACCAGCATTATTTACATGTTTTATGACAGTATACTCCTTCTACACAGCTCACATGCAACTGCTTATTTATAGTAGCGACTGGGAACAGCTTTAAATGTACTGATGGCTATTTTAAGATTAGGTAAGATGGGTGGAACGCACAGAAAAAGCCTTGAAAGTGTGGCTGTGTGGGTGGCATGAATAACTCTTTGTTCACCAAATGTGCACATGCCAAATCCTTGCGTCAAGTTAATATTGAAGTCTGATCACAGATCTCCTGTACTCCTGTAATAGAATAGCCTTTATTTGTCATGTCGCATATCCCGGCTTGTGAAGCTGGGGTCAGAGCGCATCGTCAGCCATGGAGCACAGATTTGCTTAAGGACACAAGCGAGTGACAGCCTGGTGATACCGGGGCTCGAACCTGACCTTCCAATCAGTAGCCCAGCGCCTTAATCACTGAGCTACTCACCATTCCCATGCCAATATGCGAGAGATTCTTGCTCGGTTAGGGGAGACTGTGAGATATCCAGTAATACTAACATACCTTCCTTCACTCTACCCCACTACTTCTGGGCCCCTTGGGAAAGAAAGGCAGGAGAGGGAAAAAAGAGATTGTTCACAAAACCAAGGTATACCAAGGGGAATAGAGAGTCTGAATATTTGAACATGGCGAGGGAAGAGATGAGCTGGAGGCAGTCTTGATGAGCATCACATGTGGCACATTGGCAGCAGACACAGCTGAACATGTAATGGCCAATGGCAGCTTCCTCCTGTGCATGTGGTGCAAATAAAACAGTTTTTTCTGGTCTCTCCAAATAACCCCCCCTCTTATATACTCTTTGATGAGTATTTTTTCCTTGAAGCACACATATGTATTCGCTTTTCTATCTTTCTTGGATGTGCCTTCGATCTGCATCAATTTTTCACTTCCTCAACATTTTGAGATAGTATGTAGAAATTTCTCAATTCTGCAAACTGGAAAAATCGCCCTTGGTACACTGCAATTTAGTGCCAGGATGCTGTCATTTCTAGGGTAACATAGCCACATGCATTGTGGGAGATGTAGTTCATTGTCAGTGCACACTTTAAAACAGCCTTATTTTAAGACAATTATAGACCTTTTAAGATCTTCCGGGCTACATTTGGCCCACAGGCCTTGAGTTTGACACATGTGCTATATCTATACCAACGACTGCATATAAGAATCTAGCTGTTAAACTCCTGAAATTTGCAGATGAAACTACCCTCACTGGACTCATCCAAGATGGCGATGAGTGTGTATATCTGCAGGAGGTGGAATGGCTGGTGCTATTGTGCAGTCAGAACAACCTGTAGTTAAACACGCTGAAAAACTGTGGAGATGACAGTGGACTTTAGGAGACACCCCTGAACACTCCTCCCCTTTACAATATTCAACAGCCCTGTGTCATCTGTGGAGACCTTCAAGTTTCTGGGAACTACAATTTCCCCAAGATCTGATATGGGAGTCTACATAATCTCCATCCTCGAAAAGGCCCAGCAGTGGATGCAAGTATGGTCTCCCACAAGAGCTGTTGATACAGTTCTACACTGTAGTCATCCAATCTGTCCTGTGCACATCCATCACCATCGGCTTTGGAACAGCCACAGAGTAGGACAGGAACATACTGCAGCGATCAATAAATACGGCAGACAAAAATCATTGGTGCTCCCCGGCTTACTCTCCATGACATGTATTCTACAAGATCCAGGAAACGTGCAGGAAAAATCACTACAGACACCCGGGAGACAACTGCTTTTAACTCCTCCCATCTGGCAGGCTATCTTTTCTCAGGCAATCATGCCCAGGTATAACTGACCATCATATACAGTCATGTGAAAAAATTAGGACACCCTTTGAAAGCATGTGGTTTTTTGTAACATTTTTAATAAATGGTTATTTAATCTCCGTTTCAACAATACAGAGAGATTAAAATAATCCAACTAAACAAAGAAAACTGAAGAAAAGTCTTTTCAAGATCTTCTGTAAATGTCATTCTACAAAAATGCCTATTCTAACTGAGGAAAAAGATAGGACACCCTTGCCCCTAATAGCGAGTGTTACCTCCTTTGGCTGAAATAACTGCAGCGAGACGGTTCTTGTAGCCATCTACCAGTCTCCGACATCGGTCTGAGGAAATTTGACCCCACTCCTCAATGCAGAACTTTTTCAGCTGTGAGATGTTTGAGGGGTTTCTTACACGTACAGCCCTTTTCAAGTCACCCCACAGCATCTCAATGGGATTCAAATCTGGACTTTGACTTGGCCATTCCAGGACTCTCCATTTCTTCTTTTTCAGCCAATCTTTGGTTGATTTACTAGTATGTTTTGGGTCATTGTCATGTTGCATGGTCCAGTTCCGCTTCAGCTTTAATTTTCTAACTGATGGTCTCACATGTTCTTCAAGCACCTTCTGATACACAGTAGAATTCATGGTGGATTCTATGATGGTGAGCTGACCAGGTCCTGCTGCAGCAAAGCAGCCCCAAACCATGACACTTCCACCTCCATGCTTCACAGTTGGTATGAGGTTCTTTTCTTGGAATGCTGTGTTTGGTTTACGCCAAACATGTCCTCTGCTGTTGTGTCCAAATAATTCAATTTTGGACTCATCTGTCCAAAGAACATTATTCCAGAAGTCCTGGTCTTTGTCAACTTTATCTCTGGCAAATGTCAGTCTGGCCTTGATGTTTCTCTTGGAAAGCAAAGGTTTCCTCCTTGCACACCTCCCATGCAAGTTAAAGTTGTACAGTCTCTTTCTGATTGTAGAGGCATGTACTTCTACATCAACAGTAGCCAGAGCCTGCTGTAGTTCTCCAGATGACACTTTAGGGTTTTTGGAGACCTCTTTTAGCATCTTGCGGTCTGCTCTTGGGGTGAACTTGCTGGGGCGACCAGTCCTGGGCATTTTGGCAGTTGTTTTGAAAGCCCTCCACTTGTAGACCATCTTCTGGACAGTGGAATGGCTGATTTCAAAATCTTTTGAGATCTTTTTAAATCCCTTCCCAGACTCATAGGCTGCTACAATCTTTTTTCTGAAGTCCTCTGACAGCTCTTTTGCTCTCACCATGGTGCTCACTCTCACTTCAACAGTCAGGAGCACACCAAACTAAATGTCTGAGGTTTAAATAGGGCAAGCCTCATTCAACATGCAGAGTAACGATCTACTAATTATGTGTACCTGGTGTGATATACCTGTGTGAGATCTGAGCCAATTTAAGAGGGAATACATGTGAGGGTGTCCTATCTTTTTCCTCAGTTAGAATAGGCATTTTTGTAGAATGACATTTACAGAAGATCTTGAAAAGACTTTTCTTCAGTTTTCTTTGTTTAGTTTGATTATTTTAATCTCTGTATTGTTGAAACGGAGATGAAATAACCATTTATTAAAAATGTTACAAAAAACCACATGCTTTCAAAGGGTGTCCTAATTTTTTCACATGACTGTATGATGCACACTACAGCCATTTACACTACCATGCACTCTCATACTACATTACTGATCTGCCATATACTCTGTATATTGTGGTCATATTTCATCTTTATTGTCTCATATAGTCTATATTGTCTTGTATAGTCTGTGTTGTTTTGTATAGTCTTGACTTTAAGCTAAATGCACAGTGTTATTTTTGTCTATACCTTTCAGAGTCACCAACAGCTGGAAACAAATTCCTTGTGTGTGTGTCAATCAGGCCATTAAACCTGATTCTGATGTGGTCTAAATAGATAGGAAGTAATATGACAATGAGATGAGAAACCTCACATGTATACTCATTCATGCAATTGTCTAGTTAGAAATAGTTTTTACTATTTTTGATGAGTTGAAAGCCATCTCAGAATGCATGCTATAAATTTTCACTATCATCCAATAACAGAGAGTTTGAAGGGTGCCGTGGACACAGATTCACAGAAACCCTCGCTGAGACACAGAATTTGCTTCCCGCATGAATCCATGCAGTCTGTCTTCTGCCAGTAGTTTAGGTTGGTGTAAAGGTGTAAGGAATCTGGGCATGTTTATACCAATCACTCACTGAATGCTGTAGCTGTAACATGCTCATAAATTCTATATACTTTAATGGCTACTTGCACCATTACAATGTCACACAATCTCATGAACTGCATGCCAAGTGGACCTGGAGGCAAAGACTATATGAAATTTGTGGAAGCACTGTTTTCATTTATTTTAAAGTTTTATGAAAGCCATTTTATCTATATATTTACTATATATTTACATTTGTAATTTAAAATCAAATAAAATGTGATACACTAACGGCACAGTGGCCTGGTGGTTAGCACGTTCGCCGCACACCGCCAGGGTCTGGGTTCGATTCCCGTCTCGGCCATGTGTGTGGAGTTTGCATGTTCTCCTCAGGCGGTTTTTCTCCGGTTTCCTCCCGTAGATTGATTGGCACCTTGGAAAATTGTCCCTAGTGTATGAATGTGTGTGTGAATGTGAGTGTGTGTGCCCTGCGATGGGTTGGCATTCCATCCAGGGTGTATCCTGCCTTAATGCCCATAGACGCCTGATATAGACACAGACTCCCCGTGACCTGAAGAAAGATAAAGCGGTAGAAGATGAATGAATGAATGTGATACAGCATTAATTAGAGAACCTCCTACTAGTTGGCCACCTCTGATCTAGTTCATGCTTACTTTATATAAAACTTTACATAACTGTATGTCCTTGCCCTGTGCAGCAGCATTAGTTGTTCATGTTATATCTGCATTTATAAAGATTAATAAAAAACAGCTACTAAACTTAATAACGCATCAGTTTCTGTTCCGCACGGAAGCGGAAACGCCTTTTACATTCACGTCACGTCTCTGTCCCGCCAACAAAAGCATAATTATAGATATATAAAATATATAGATTTATAAAACCGCTCCCTTATTTATTTATTTATTTATTTATTTAAATGAGCTACATGCATTTTAACAAATCGCTACATTTCTAGTCATATTTTGTAATCACAGTAGTTTATAGTCATGTAATGTGATGGTGTGATGATGTTGAGCTGCCACTAGAGGGCGTTCAATAAACGGAGCTTGGAGTGGGAAGAGTTGAATCCGATGAGCTGTTCACTTTTCCTGCCATTATTTTTTTCTTGTGATCAGCCACGCGCGATGAAGATTTACTTTTGTGGCAGCATCAGAGGAGGAAGGCAGGATGTGAAGATTTATCAAAAGATTGTGAAGAAGTTGCAGGACTACGGGCAGGTTTTGACAGAGCACGTGAGCCGCGATGATATATCTGAGAAAGGTAAAGAAAGCTTCCTCCTAATGGATAATAGTCACAGTGCAAAGTCTTATTTATATCATCTTCAACTTTCACAGTATTTTTTAATAAATTGTCTTAGAAGCAGATTCCAGTCCGTCAGCATCAGTCTCATTTACTCAATGTATAACAATAACCTGGAATACACAGTAAATACACCCAAACACTGCGTTTACTCCAAGCACAAGCCATGCGGGTGCCATTACTTTTGCACAGGAGTTAGAAAGTGTCTATTAGCATAGTATTGTGCAACCTGCATTCCTGAATCACTCCACACTGACCTCGAGAATATATTATGTCTCAGGAATAATAATAATAATAATAATAATAATAATAATAATAATAATAGGCAACCTAGAGCGAGTCTGCCTGAACTTAAATTGCATCACCCTAGAAAAATACAGTATTTGTTTTTTCCCCTCATGATATCCACAATGTCTCCGGTTCAGACTAAATTTCAGCTCAAAGTGTCATGCTGTTAATGACACGGCCACCGTAGGCACATAAAGTAGTCTAAAAGTGTGTGCTTGGCCATGTCGGGCATGTCCTTAACAGCATGACACTTTGAGCTGAACTTTTGATTGAATTAATAAAACTTGATCTGCTCCTGACTTAGGTGAGGATTCTGTACTGGGAGGAGACGAGGCTATCTATGACCGTGATATGGCCTGGCTGACTCAGTCTGATGGTGAGATGGTTGTGTGTGTAAACACACATACACACACACACACACACACACACACACACACACATACATATATATATATATGGGGGTCACGGTGGCGTAGTGGTTAGCACGTTCCCTGCCTCACACCGCCAGGATCCGGGTTCGATTCCCGTCTCGGTCATGTGTGTGTGGAGTTTGCATGTTCTCCCCTCTCCCCGTGCCTCAGGGGGTTTTTCTCCGGGTTCTCCGGTTTCCTCCCCCTGGTCCAAAAACATGCACGGTAGGTTGATTGGCACCTTGGAAAATTTCCCTAGTGGGGGGAAAATTGTCCCTAGTGTATGAATGTGTGTGTGTGTGTGCCCTGCGATGGGTTGGCATTCCATCCAGGGTGTATCCTGCCTTAATGCCCATAGACGCCTGAGATAGGCACAGGCTCTCCGTGACCCGAGGAAGATCGGATAAAGCGGTAGAAGATGAATGAATGAATGAATGAATATAATATATATATATATATATACACAGACGTGGACAAAATTGTTGGTACCCTTTGGTCAATGAAAGAAAAAGTCACAATGGTCACAGAAATAACTTTAATCTGACAAAAGTAATAATAAATAAAAATTCTATAAATGTTAACCAATGAAAGTCAGACATTGTTTTTCAACCATGCTTCAACAGAATTATGTAAAAAAATAAACTCATGAAACAGGCATGGACAAAAATGATGGTACCCCTAGAAAACACAGAAAATAATGTGACCAAAGGGACATGTTAATTGAAGGTGTGTCCACTAATTAGCATCACAGGTGTCTACAACCTTGTAATCAGCCATTGGGCCTATATATATGGCTCCAGGTAATCACTGTGTTGTTTGGTGATATGGTGTGTACCACACTCGACATGGACCAGAGGAAGCAAAGGAAAGAGCTGTCTCAAGAGATCAGAAAGAAAATTATAGACAAGCATGTTAAAGGTAAAGGCTATAAGACCATCTCCAAGCAACTAGATGTTCCTGTGAGTACAGTTGCACATATTATTCAGAAGTTTAAGATCCATGGGACTGTAGCCAACCTCCCTGGACGTGGCCGCAGGAGGAAAATTGATGACAAATCTAAGAGACGGATAATCCGAATGGTAACAAAAGAGCCTAGAAAGACTTCTAAAGAGATTCAAGGTGAACTTCATGCTCAAGGAACATCAGTGTCAGATCGCACCATCCGTCGTTGTTTGAGCCAAAGTGGACTACATGGGAGACGACCAAGGAGGACACCATTGTTGAAAACGAATCATAAAAAAGCAAGACTGGAATATGCCAAACTACATGTTGACAAGCCACAAAGCTTCTGGGAGAATGTCCTGTGGACAGATGAGACAAAAATCGAAGTTTTTGCCAAGGCACATCAGCTGTATGTTCACAGACGAAAAAATGAAGCATATCAAGAAAAGAACACTGTCCCTACTGTGAAACATGGAGGAGGCTCTGTTATGTTCTGGGGCTGCTTTGCTGCGTCTGGCACAGGGTGTCTTGAATCTGTGCAGGGTACAATGAAATCTCAAGACTATCAAGGAATTCTAGAGAGAAATGTACTAGCCAGTGTCAGAAAGCTTGGTCTCAGTCGCAGGTCATGGGTCTTGCAACAGGACAATGACCCAAAACACACAGCTAAAAACACCCAAGAATGGCTAAGAGGAAAAAATTGGACTATTCTAAAGTGGCCGTCTATGAGCCCTGACCTCAATCCTATTGAGCATCTTTGGAAGGAGCTGAAACATGCAGTCTGGAAAAGGCACCCTTCAAACCGGACACAACTGGAGCAGTTTGCTCATGAGGAGTGGGCCAAAATACCTGCTGAGAGGTGCAGATGTCTCATTGACAGTTACAGGAAGCGTTTGATTGCAGTGATTGCCTCAAAAGGTTGCGCAACAAAATATTAAGTTAGGGGTACCATCATTTTTGTCCATGCCTGTTTCATGAGTTTATTTTTTTACATAATTCTGTTGAAGCATGGTTGAAAAACAATGTCTGACTTTCATTGGTTAACATTTATAGAATTTTTATTTATTATTACTTTTGTCAGATTAAAGTTATTTCTGTGACCATTGTGACTTTTTCTTTCATTGACCAAAGGGTACCAACAATTTTGTCCACTTTTTTTTGTCCACAATTTTGTCCACGTCTGTGTATATATATTATATATATATATATATATATATATATATATATATATATATATATATATATATATTTGCAGGGAAAATGGACAAATGTATAGATTTGAGCGAGTTTGTCAAGGGTTAAATTGTGATGGTTAGATGACCGAGTCGGAGCATCTCCAAAACTTCAGTTCTTATGGAATGTCTTATGGAATGATGTTCTTATGGGTCATGGGCTGCCAGTGATGTAGACGCTGGTCCGTGTACTACTGTAGAAGAAGTTAATGCTGTTATTGCGCGATAGTTAGCATGATATTAGGCCGGTGGTCATAATGTTATGCCTAATCAGTGTATGAAGCTCTTTAAAGACTTTTTTTTTACTCAAAAATAAAATTCAAAAAAGTTATAATTTACCCCATCTTCCTCTACTTTCGGTTGCTCCTGTTAAGGGTCGCCACAGATCATCCTTATATATTACCTCCATTTACACCTCCTCCTTGCTCTTCCTCTTTTCCTCCATCCTCAGCATTCTTCACCCTATGTACCCCATGCCCCTCCAAAGCATCTCAGTCTAATGTTCCTCAGCTTGTTTCCAAAACATCTCCAAACCTTAAATGTATGTGTTGTCTTCAACTCTGCCACCTCAAGCTCCGCCTCCTATCTTTTATACAACGCCATGGTCTCTAACCCGTACAACATCGCAGGTCTCACCACAGTCCTATAAACATTCCCTTTCTCTCTTGTAGATATTCTTCTATCACAAATCACTCCTGCTACTCTTCTCCACCCACTCCATCATCCCTGCATTCTTTTCTTCACTTCTCCACCCAACCCACCCTTCCTTCACTCTTTTCTTGGGTGTCTTATCCTTTTGACACCCCGGTACTCATCCACCTTCACCACATCATCTCCCTACAACTGAACCACTCCGCTGCCTTTGGTGCCTTTCAATAACTGTTCACCTCTTCTCTCAGTGTTTCCAAGAACTTCATGGTGTGACTGATCAACTTTATTCCACTGTACTTTATTCCTCCGGCATCCCCTCCCCTTCCAAAATCCTATTAAACATCTTCACACATCTCCTGGAATGTCATCTGGTCCAACAGATCATCCACTCTTCATCCTCTTAATAACTTCTCTCACTAATCCTATCCACTTCCACATCTCTACATAATCAACCCTTTTCTCTCTCTCTCTCCTGAACATCCTCGTTCCAACACCATATCTCTTTATCGTCCTTTCTCTGTCCAGATGACTCACCCAGTACATTTGTAACATCTCCTTAATCACTTCTGCAGTCGTTGCCCAATTATCCAGCACCAGTTCACCACCACTGAGCCCCTGTCAGACCTCTTCCCTGCATCTTACACAACAAACTTCCTCATTCAGTTTTCACCATCTTATTCTTTTATCAGTTTTCTCTCTCCTCATCTTTTTCTTCATCTCCAAAGCTATCCTACACACTGTTCGTTCAGGCTGCATCTTTTTCACAGATTAAAGTCTACCTGTGTGCACTTTCCTCCACTCTTATGCATCACCCTATGCTCCTCCTTCTTCTTACAATACGTGTTTACCACTGCCATCTCCATCCTCTCAGCAAAATTTACCACTACCTGCCCTTCCACATTGCTCTCCTTAAGGCCATACCTTCAATCACCTCCTCATCACCGCTGTTCCCTTCAGCAAAAAGACCAATGAAATCTGTACCCATCACAATTTGTTTATTCCTAGCCACAATGTCCACCACTCCATTTAACTCACTCAATCATTCCTTCTCCTACATCTCACAACACACTTACATTTACGGCATTTAGCAGACGCCCTTATCCAGAGCGACTTACAACTGAGCAATTGAGGGTTAAGGGCCTTGCTCAAGGGCCCAATAGTGGTAGCTTGGTGGTGGTGGGGTTTGAACCCGTGATCTTCCGGTCCAGAGTCCAACACCTTAACCACTGGGCTACCACCTCCCTTGCGGAGGGAGGTGACACTGATGATATTTATCAAAAGCTTTCTTCACCTCCACTACACTCTTAGTGTATTCTTCCTTCAGGATTTCCCCATACACCAATTCTTTTACCAACCACACCATGATAGAACAGTTTAACCTGCCTCCACTGTCCCAGGCCTTACTCCCTTTCCACTTTGTTTCTTGAACTCTCTACTTTTACCAGTCATAGTACCACCTTTTAAGGTATCCACCATAACCTCCGACACTTTTCCTTTTCCTGCTGTTTCTCCTCCTTTGATAGTAGCCCAATAACAGTAAACAATAAAACAGTAGCCCAATGTAGTAAACAGTAGCCCCTGTTGACACTGGCCTCGGCCGATCCAGTGCGAATTACTGTTTTGTGATCTGCATGTTTGGTTTGGCATGTTTTACTTACACAGTTCAAATTCTTTCATTGACAGTGTCAGAACTGTCAATGCACCTAAAACATCACAATCCATTTCCACAAGCACATTTTAAGAAACAACACTACCATGATGGTCCATGTGTTTTTAAAATCATTCTACTTTATTTCTCTTCTCCAGTTATAGTTGCTGAAGTAACGCAACCATCTTTTGGTGTGGGTTATGAAATCGGTCAAGCCATGGCTATGAAAAAAAGAATCCTCTGCCTTTTTCGACCCTCATCAGGGAAAGGTAATCCTATTACTTATTAAAACCCATACCATGTTAACATTTGCTCATATTTTATGGAGAAAAACTAGTTCATATTTTCCACTTCATTTTATTGTTTGTTCTTTAGTGCTGTCTGCTATGATACGGGGAGCCGAGGGCAAGTTTGGCCAATCTATCTTCCAGGTACGGGATTACGAGGAAGAGGAAGTTGAAGGCATTCTGGATAATTATTTTGGTGAACTCACCAAAAATTAACGTGCACTAAAATGATTGATGGCAGATTGTATGTAAACATTATATTGAACATCTCTATCCAAAATATGGTTCATCCACTGTTCTGTGAAGGCTTTTGGCCACAGGATTATTATTAGTCAGGGCTGGAATTCCAGATAATCCCAGGTCAGAACTCAATGCAGGTCATTTGAGTTCTTGAGTTTGTGAAGAACTGTGTGATGGTCAGGTGTCCACATACTTTTGGCCATAGAGTGAGTCGTAAATGAGTCATTTCTTTATCCACCTCTGGACAACACATTTTGTAAGTGGAGATTTTTTTCGTTTAACTGAGTTATGATTCCACAATCATAAAATTTTTTTTTTCTCTTGTATTACAAGACTACTGTTTTTTTTGGGGGGGGTTCTTTTCACAACATTCTTACTTATATTTCTATAACTCACAGCAATTATTTGTAATTTTGGAAAATTGGGAAAGGTTTTGAGATTTGTAACAACATAGAACAGTAGTGATTTTCACAGCTTCATAAAGAATGCCGGAAGCAGGTTCCGATTCACGCAGAAAATAGCCAGATCACTTGAGATCTCACAAGACAACTGCCTTCTATTTTAGCTCTGGATACCAGGCTGAAAACTCTGAGAGTGACTCATGTGATTCACAGTTTACTGTATAGATGAGAGTTACAATATTAGTTCCATAGAGCAAAAATATACAAAGTGAGCAAAAAAAAATGGTTGAAAGTTCTTTTCCGAGGACCAAACACACAGAGGTGGATACATGACAAATAGGAATGATAACATAGTCATAATGATTAAATCATGATGTTATAAACTAAGGAAAGCGTGGAACCGAAAACAATCACAATATTCACAAATTAGGAAACTTCAAGACAAGGTTTTTTCAAGATAAATGCGTGGAAAGATTTGTATTCTTCCTTCCTTGAAGCTTGTGTGTGTGTGGAGACTGCTGCAGTTGTCAAAAGTGGAAACATTAAATGCCATTACAAAACTAAACATAGACACTTAGAAGAAATTTACCCTCCGCAGTCTGCAGTAAGGACACTTGGGAAAATAAACGCGCTCCAAGCCCAGTGTAATTCTCTCTCTCTCTCTCTCTCTCTCTCTCTCTCTCCAGTAGAGAATACAGTGTTTTTAGCTATTCAGACTGAACCTTGCATAGCTTTAAAATGTGATGAATCGACTGATATTAATAGCTTGTGGTGTACATCACATTTTACTATGCAGAGAAGAAAGATTTGATTGAGGGTATTTTAGTTGTTACAGCCTGAAGCATGTTATGTATATCACAAATGATACAGCACCATCCATGATAGGAAGTGTGTGTGTTTGTGTGTGTTGTCTGGACCTCAGCTGGCGAGGACGGTTCATTTACTGGAACTTCATTTATTTCATTTATCAGGCAATTTTAATTGAAGACCCATGTTATAACCCATACACTGAGACATCAGAATTTGGACCACAAAGTTGCTCACATTCATACGTTTGTTTGTTTTTTCATCAACAAGTACAGAAACAATTCTGGATTCCCTCTAAACCCAAAATGTAAAATATATTTAAACCAAAATTCAAAAATATATACAGAAAGTACTTTCAATCCTTAAATTCTGCATCCATGAATACACATTTAAATAAAACAATAATTCACTGTTCACTTGTTATCTAATATATCCCGTTATTCTGTTATTGATTATACGGTGTATCTCCACCCATATACAAGTGGACGAAGTATACAAACTATGTAGATTGTGTACTTCACAAGACTCTTGCTATAAAATGAATGACAACGCTGATTAATGTCTATTCAATTATCAAAACCTTTTCAATTACTTAAAAAACATCATATAAATTTACATGAATAAGTTTGTTGCTAGGGGGCACGGTGGCTTTGTGGTTAGCACGTTCGCCTAACACCGACAGGGTCTGGGTTCGATTCCCGTCTTGGCCATGTGTGTGTGGAGTTTGCATGTTCTCCCCGTGCCTCGGGGTTTTTCTCCGGGTTCTCCGGTTTCCTCCCCTGTCCAAAAACATGCACGGTAGGTTGATTGGCACCTTGGAAAATTGTCTCTAGTGTATGAATGTGTGTGTGTGTGTGTGCCCTGTGATGGGTTGGCATTCCATCCAGGGTGTATCCTGTCTTAATGCCCATAGACGCCTGAGATAGACACAGACTCCCTGTGACCCGAGGGAAGATCGGATAAAGCGGTAAAAGATGAATGAATGAATGAATGTTTATTGCTCTCAAAATATTCTGATTGCTTATTGATTGTATAGCCAAACTGTATTTTTGTTCAAGTGAAAGGAATTACATTGATGGCAGTTAAAATTTCCATTACTCTCCACTCTTGATATTCACAGGTGGTCTATACTTTTTTCAGTCACTCAGGGGTTCAGGTTCTGTTTTCTCTCAAGAAAATTGTGAAAGTTTGAGGAAGTTTGTCCTTTTATATAAATATTTCCGTGTGACAGACCGGTCACCGATTTCAGCTTGGTAACGTTCATGACGTAAGGCCTAAGTCCAGGGGACAGAGCTGCTTGATTAATTTAATTGGTAAATTTAGAGACTATGCGCTAAAAGTTTCTGTCTAAAGACCACTAGTTTGGGTGTTTGAGCATTCTTCCTCTCTGCTGATGTCTTTTGTCCATGTTTGACATTTTGACAGTTTGAGTGGGACTGTAACGAGGATGTGGGAGGCACGCTCAAAACTCAAAAGAAGCTTTGTGTTGTATTTCTTGTTCCTATTTATTCCATTTTTAAGTAGTGTCTTTCCACGTACCTGCACACACACATTTGGTTCTGTGCTGTTCAGCTGTATTTGTAACCACACTTGGCTCTCGAGGAGAGTTCATTCTCTAGGTGCCTATCAGTGATACACAAAGTGTGCATTATGGTCTCATAATTGTAGATCTTCATAACTCATTCATCCATTGAATCCACTGCAATTTGGTAACTTGTATGATTTGGTATAGTGAGAGGTGTTTTTATTACATGGGAGTGAGCATTGTATGGCTCCCTTTTCCATGTAGTGAAGAATCCGTACCACTTGGTGAATATTTTGAAGCTCATTAATACAGTTAATAATCACTCAAGCAATAATAACTCACCATAATGAAAGATCCTTATGACACAGTTTGAATTTACATGACTTGTTATAAACTCTCCTCAGTTAATTGCCCTAATGCATGTAGTTATGTTCACACATGTACTGGATGCTTTCTGATGCCATGCCATTCTGTTCCACCTGTTTGGTAAGTCAAAAAAGTATAACCATCCATTTGAGGATAGTAAATATTGGTTCAAATGAATTGATTGGTGTCAGG
Organism: Kryptopterus vitreolus; assembly: GCA_030449085.1. Lineage (NCBI taxonomy): Eukaryota > Metazoa > Chordata > Actinopteri > Siluriformes > Siluridae > Kryptopterus > Kryptopterus vitreolus. The sequence goes on from JACRUU010000014.1 coordinate 962,268, forward strand.
ATCTCTACTGTCTAACACGTAGCTAGATCATTGCATCTACCGCTGTAGAGTGACATTGGGTACCTGGGTTCTGCACACTACCACCACACTACTGGCCTCTAGTCCCAACGCTACTGAATAGACGAATAGTTTTTCATTGCCACTGGCTCTCTCATTAAGGACAAACCTGGAGAAAATGTCTATTGTTAAAAACACTATATGAATAAAAATGCATTGAACTGAGGGGGCACGGTGGCTTAGTGGTTAGCACGTTCGCCTCACACCGCCAGGGTCCGGGTTCGATTCCCGTCTCGGTCATGTGTGTGTGGAGTTTGCATGTTCTCCCCGTGCCTCAGGGGTTTTTTCTCCGGTTTCCTCCCGGTCCAAAAACATGCGCGGTAGGTTGATTGGCACCTTGGAAAATTGTCCCTAGTGTGTGAATGTGTGTGTGTGTGTGTGTGTGTGTGGCCCTGCGATGGGTTGGCATTCCATCCAGGGTGTATCCTGCCTTAATTCCCATAGACGCCTGTGATAGGCACAGACTCCCCGTGACCCGAGGAAGATCGGATAAAGCGGTAGAAGATGAATGAATGAAGGAATGAATTGAACTGCCACACCTCTGGTGTTGAAATCATCATCTTTAGGCGGAGAAGCGACAGATAGGAAAGAGTTTGGAGAACAGTTTTTTGGGTAATTGGCCCTGGTTTCTCTCATGTTGAAAGGGGAGATAAATGGGAAGAACAAGAATAGATAGAGTGTAAGGAGAGGGCAGGGGCTTGCTTAGATATGCCACTGATTGATCCTCTGGTAACTGGATTGGCTTTTCTAGCAACTCTAAATGACATCAAAGCCATTCTACCGTCCCCTCCCATAGATTAGTAACTAAATGCTTCATCACAATCATTTCTGTGCCACTCCTTCCAGCAACCACTTTCTCTGTAAATGTTCAGATGAGCTTGCTGAGTATTAACAAGCAAAAACACCATGATATCTGATATCTGGTGGTGCTCCAAAATTGTTAAAAAAAAACAGGTCCAGGTACTCCACCAGGTGTGCAACTGGAAGCTGTGACTTTCCCTGTTAGTGTCGGCAGCATGTAGACCGCCCATTGAGATTCCTGCCTACCGCACTCTTCCAGAGCATGTTAGAAGAGCTCAGTATGGTCTCTCTTTTATAGCATGATGCAGCTCACGACTGTCAGGGTTTCACCTGGAGAACTTGCTGCTTAGACCAGTCTCTGTAGCACCTGCTGTTACTCTGTGTGAGCTTGGAGAAAGGCCTAAACGTGTCTTTCCTGCTCCAGCTTGAAGAAGGCTGATGACTTGTCTACTGCTTGTCAGGGAGGTTCTTGCACGAGTGGCAAGGTCTCCATGATGTCAGATCCTCACTATATCGGATTTTGCCGCCATTGTTGGTAGGTTCAGAGATGAGGAAGTGTTCTTTGCCTTATCATATTATCCTCTAGTTAAAGATATGTAGCTCATATAAACTGCTCTGGCCTTTTTTTGCTCATAGAAAGAAACAAAATAGAAAGGATGTGTGTGTGTGTGTATGTTTGAAATATGTGTGTGTTTTTCAAATATTCCTGGACAAATCTGTATCGCGTGTGGCCTTTTCAGACGTGATTCTTCTATGAAGCTCACTGGAAAGATTCTCCAAACATTAAATGGGTGTACCTGGGTCCTACTGGTTTGCTCCTGTTCTTTGTTGATGGCAGTGCAGGACATCTTTCATAATTGAAGGGGAAGTAAGCATGATTAGTCTTCCATTAGCTGCATTAATTATTCGACCACTGCGTCTGCACTCTTCAACAATGACCATTTCTTTGTGCTTCTATAAAATAGCGTCGACAACACATCTTGAAACCTCAGTCTGCTATGAGAACCCTTGCCTGAGTCTTGTTGCTGTCCTCGGTCTTGCCATGGTATCCAATGGACCTGTGATATAAAGCCGTTTTTCACAACCACATCCTTAATAGTAGAGATTCTGTTCCTCACTCATCTTACAGCTCCTACACAGCTGTTTCTCAAACCAGGTAATGACTGGAATTCAGCCTGCATCATTATCATCTACATTGAATCACTAATCAATCACCCGACTTTGTGTACAAAAGTAAGAACTGAAACTGAAGTGAGTTCACATCAAATATTTAATTGATTTAGATTTTTATATTAGATTTTTCATTAATAAAATAATCATTCATTCATTTATTCATCTTCTACGGCTTTATCCGATCTTCCCTCGGGTCACGGAGAGTCTGTGCCTCTCTCAGGCGTCTATGGGCATTAAGGCAGGATACACCCTGGATGGAATGCCAACCCATCGCAGGACACACACACACACACACACACACACACACATTCATACACTAGGGACAATTTCCCAAGGTGGCAATCAACCTACCGTGCATGTTTTTGGACCGGGGAGGAAACCGGAGAGCCCGGAAAAAAAAACCCTGAGACACGGGGAGAAAATGCAAACTCCACACACACATGTCCGAGACGGGAATCGAACCCGGACCCTGGCGGTCTGAGGCAAACGTGCTAACCACTAAGCCACCGTACCCCATAAAAGTATAATTTATTTTTTAAAACATTTTCACTACACAGCATCATTTACTGCCAAATGATTAAAGTAAGATGTATATATATAAACCCCACACACATGTACACACACCAACACCAGACAGTCCATCAGCCAGGTGTACAAAAGCTTGTAGACCTTTGCCTTCCATTCATGTTAGAGACGTCACTAGATATGTTTTTCATTATTTTGTATATTGAAGAGTTTGTAGCCTTGTATTCTGTTACAGTTATAGTGTAGCTACTGATCATTATCACTTGCTGGTGTAATTGCTTAATTATCCACATGCCTCTGGTCCTACAAAATCCCTGACTGTGTGCGGGTGAACAAAGGGTGCAAAAGTAAGAATTGAGTTTGATTTGGATTTGACTGTATGTATGTATGTATGTGTGTATTTATGCCTACATCTCTATAGTTATAAAAATCATTGCTTTACTTTGCCTATAATATAGCGGTGCAATATAAGAATCTCCTGAAAGTATACATGAATGAGTATGATTATAGAAGTCGACTAAAAGCTTGCAGCTTGTGCATTGGGCAGAATTTCTCCTCTAATGGCACTGTGAGTGTTATAGTGGAGAGGCTGCTCTCTACTTTGCTCTGTGAGTGATACAGTTCTATCAGCAGGAAGTGTTGGATCCAGTTTCACTTTATTCCTGGGCTCGTTCCTTACTTCCTGTGCCGGACATATAGTATCAGGGTGGGACCAGACGACCGCGCATTCAGTGCAAAAATTTGGAGATACTGTAATTGTGATTGATGAAAGGACATCATATACAGGGACACTACACAATCTTCATCTGGTAAGATTATTATTATTTTCTTTTTATAAATTAATCAAAGTTAATCTAGAATATTGTACATGCTATGTAGTACATTAGTGTATGATCAAGGATCGTATTTTGTCCTGCTAATAGTTTCCTGGAATACTGGGTTTTATATTTGTTTATATAAGTTTTATGTGCAAAATGATTGTAGAATTTAAATGAAAACATATTGAGCAGAAATCACTCTATTTCAGCACCTTCTACATTTAATCCATTAGTTTGCTGTTACCATAAACATGGCAAAACAGAAAAGAAAGAACATGGCTATAAAATACCTGGATATTGCTTTTTGTAATGAAAAATAAACCAACAAGGTTTTATAAATAGCTCACATTTCTTTCAGACCATACATACTAAGGATGTCGTAACTTGCAGCCGTCTGCTGTTATCAGTTCAATCAGAAATGACATTTGTCTTTTTGAATAATTAACAACTTCATTATTCTTTACTCGATGATTAATACAACTCCGTATCTACTCAGTATCAAAAATACACATTGAAATACACAAGTACACATTGCACCAATAATTTACAGAAATAAATTATATTTAAAAAATACTGTTGATCCTATAATCACTGTACATCGATGAATGAACTGCACATTTATCAAGTTTTTTCCAAAGTGATCTCTCTAAAGAGCTGCATTGATGAACATTATATAATACAAAATATTTACATAATTGCGACTGATGGTCACTGCTGTTGAGATACTGTTTCAAAAGTGAGTCCAGCATTGCATTCATGGTCATAGTGCCCAAGATTGATCTGTCTCCAAAGTCAGGGAACATGTCCAATTTCATTATAAGTATCAAGTTCAGGACCATGCACAACAGTGCTAAACAGATATCCAGTTTACAGTCAGTCAACAAACTGTTCATGAGACATGATATCCTGTCTTTAGCTGTAGCACTATTTAACTGTCTAAAGAAAAATAGAATGTATTGCTTTCAAGTACATTCTAATGCTTGAAAGAAATGTGCAACTGTGCCCTGATTTCCTGTTGGTTGTCACCATGATTGAAACAAAAATAAAACCCTCTCTGTCTGGCACAGTCTGGATCTCATCAAGCTATGTTTCATGAAATGTTGTGCAGAGAAGGGATATCAAATAATACAGTGGTGACAAGGAAATTTAAAATACATATGATCCATCATGTTCCAGGCATTCAACAGGAACAAAACAGTTTCTGCAATTGCTTCATTAAATTATGTTTAGGTATATGCATCTTTTAGGACCACATTGTGGTCAAATGAGAAAACAATTTGTGCACCCTTAGCCTGTGATGCCAAATATTACAACGCTTTATGTTTGAGTAATAAGAACTGCATAGATATGGCGTTTTATATATTTTGGCGATGAGATCTTGAATTTCAAAAGTCCATTTCATGGTTTTTGTTTGGCTTGTTATCTAAATCTTGGGGTGAATAATAAGTCAGTCAGTTTTTCTGTCCACTGTTGGAGTCTAGACATATAGACCCCATATCTAATGAAGCATCTGATCCAACATGGCCAATGGTAAGCCTGCTAGAAGAATTGTGATTTTGATGTTGCGTACCACATGAAGACCGGCACAAAGATGCAGCATGCAAATTGTCAACTTACTTTGTCAAGCAATAATTTAGAAACAATGCGTTGAACATTATAGTAAATGTCATTGACAAACGCAGCCCATCCCTTTGAATTATTTAAAATCAAAAGCTTGAATTAATTGGCATGTGGTTGTTTGGAATAAACGTTTTTTAAGGTGCAGTGGTAGATCTTGCATAATATGAAAATTGATTTCAAATCTTAAAACAAGGAATAATGGAACTGCCTTCAAATCAGACTACAAGGGCAAATACTATGTTTAGGGCTATGAGACTGATCAAGGTCCCTATATTTTCCTGAATAGTTGGGGTAATGCACCTTTCCGTCTAATTTTGTGCTTCAGGCCTTACAGCTGGCCATCACAAAACAAGAACAAGAAGGCTCCAGCACCAGTGTGCTTGGACCCGTAATCCAACATTTGTACATGAAACACCTATATAAAAACAGCAACAAAAAAATATCACATAATTTACAAAAAGCAATTGTCTCCATATAGACTGCTTCTACATTTGAAGACTATGTGAAGGTAATTGCTCCTCTATACTTCATTACCAGCCCCGTTTAGACCAGATATCTGAAGCAAAATGTCAAGCAGACCACATCAGCTTTTTTTTTTTAAACGTGGACCATAAAATGAACCACAAACGAGCTGTACTTCGACTCTTCTAATGGGATGTGAGTACATTTCGCTCGTGGTTCACTGAGGAAGAGTTTTAAGTTTGTTTGTTTGTTGTATTGAGATATGCACAAAAATGCTGAGTCACTGATCTAAGACCACTTAGGACACTGAAACAAGCAAGTGTGAAAACACCTTTAGACATGGATATGCTTCTTTCTTTTGTCTTTTGTATAAAATAGGAATAGTACTGTACTTTTCTTCATTGCAGTCCTGCTGAAGACTGTCATGATAAAAAAAAAACATTCCCACAGTCCTTTCTGCTTCTTCAGTGCTGTTTTCTCCATCATGGCATTATTTATTCCAGGAGAATTTGTCAAGTGTTTGTTTGTTTGTTTGAGTGCTTTTTGCTGATGCTGCCTTGAGAACGGTTTCTTATTCCCACAGTTGACCTGCACTCTTATAGTCTCCTCCTCTCCTTGAGCGACAGAGGGTGTGACCGGGTCATTAAGGTCATAAACAGAAACGAGAACCTTCTTCATTAAACATGACCATGATCTTTTTATCAGTCTTTTCTCCCGCCGTACTGTATCTTCTTCATATGACCTCCGTGTTTAGTCTCTTCTTCTCCAGCTCGGGTGGAGCAGATGTGTGTAGGAAGCTGATCTTGCACTCCTGATGAGTGGCAGCTAAGTGGCGCTGCTGTGTGCGACATCGCTGGAATGAATGCTGTTTGGAGGTCGGTGCTCTACAATGGCTGCAGACGCAGATATTCTGCCAGTGTCCTCGTAGCACCAGGCCAGCTGTAAGTGCCACCACAGCCAGAGTCAGGCCTCCTAATACTATCAGGATGATCAAATGCTCCTCCGAGAGTCCTGCAGCTGCACTTTGAGTCACTACCTCCTTAACAGAGATTTTCAACAGTTGGCCCTTATCCCCAGTAGTTGTGATGCCTTGGGAGTAGTTTCCTGCGCTGTAGGTGTGTGGTTTATTTGGAGTGATTTGTGGTAATTTGGAGATTTCTGGAAACCCTCCTCCTCCTCCTCCTCCTCCCCAGCCAAAGTCTTTGTGTGGTGCCTGAGTTGGGAGCCCCTTTTCGCCGAGTGGAACCTCACAAGTTCGACCCATGTATCCAGCAGTACACAGGCAGTGAAAGTTTGTGACGCGGTCTATACAGCGGCCTCCATTGAGGCATGGCTGACTGGCACAGTCATCCACGTTGATGGTGCAGAAGCGGCCTGTGAACCCAGCAGGGCACAAACACGAAAATCGGTTTACACCATCCACACAAGTGGCACCATTTGCACAGGGACGCATCAGGCAGTCATCCATATCGGTCTCACAGTGAGGTCCTGTAAAGCCGACTAGGCATCGACACGTCAGCTCAGGTGCAAAGCCACCTAGATCCTCACACAAGCCACCATTCTTACAGGGGGACCTAAGGTACACCAAAATAGAACAAGAGAAATTACAAATCTTGAAATGTATCCACAGTCTGGATAAATAAAAAAAAAATTTTATGAGAAAGGGAAGTGAATACAAATGATTACTGTGAATAACTAGTCTAATTTATGACACTTCAAAACTGGGTTAATGGTTTAGAAATATCGCATTCCTTTTTAATTGGATATTTTTGCAGTGAGAAATACACAACGCCTCGTTCTTTTGCCGCTGCTGTGGTTTCCCTGGAAACCACTTGATGTGTGAGTTTTAGTGCACTTGGGGAAAACAGTAGGAGTGTGACTGCATTCTAGTAGTATTAGCAAGCTCTTGCAGGGCCAGTAATGAGCCCATTGAATTACATGATTGCTCTCCAGAGGCATCAAATTGACCAGGCTGTTGCGCAGCTCATGCCAGTGCATGCATCTAATTCTGGGCTGATGCAGCAATAAATTGCTTTAGGGACGAAGAAAATGCTTTTAATTGCAGGCTGAATCTATGTGCTTAAATTTGATCAAATTTGTAGTTTTTTTATCACTTAAATAAGGAAATAATGAAATGCTAAAATGATAACTAAACAGTCTTCAGCTGCAGGGAAAAAAAATAAACACTTACTTAGTTTTATGGCAAGGTCCAGTCATGAACTCACAGTTTTTTCCATGGAAGTCATCAGGACACAAACAGTTGTATTCTCCAGCATCATTTAGAAAACAGGTGGCCCCATTTTGACACGGCTTTTCTTTTTCACACACGTGAATATCTGGATATGCAAATGGTTCAATGAATTCAATTAAGTCGTGATCAATTTTTAAACACAAACGTTTTGTCCTCTGGACAGAGTTACCTTTGTCACAAAAGCGGCCTGTCCAGCCTTCCAAACACGTGCACTGCCATGGTTGATGACAGGAACCATGGACGCATCCAGGCATCCGCACACAGTCCTCACAAAAGGGTCCTCCCCAACCCGGATCACATCTGCCCAACAAAAACAATCTCAGCAGCAGTTTCTTTTACTATCACTTTATAATTGACTGCGTCATGTTTACATCAAGGGGCACGGTGGCTTAGGGGTTATCACGTTCGCCTCACACCACCAGGGTCCGGGTTTGATTCCCGTCTTGGACATGTGTGTGTGGAGTTTGCATGTTCTTCCCGTGCCTCAGGGGGTTTTTCTCCGGGTTCTCCAGTTTTCCCACGGTCCAAAAAACATGCACGGTAGGTTTATTGGCACCTTGGAAAATTGTCCCTAGTGTGTGAATGTGTGTGTGTGTGTGTGTGTGTGTGTGTGTGTGTGTGTGTCCTGCGATGGGTTGGCATTCCATCCAGGGTGTATCCTGCCTTAATGCCCATAGACGCCTGAGATTGGCACAGACTCCCCGTGACCCGAGGAAAAATCGGATATAGCGGTAGAAGATGAATGAATGAATGAATGAATGAATGAATGAATGTTTACATCAAATGAAGCTATCACTTGCTGTTTAATGAAACTACACATGAAACTCTGCTAAATAGGAGACTAACAAATCAGCAAGACACAATTAAATACACCGTGACCCCAGTCTAGCATGCACTTTACAACAACTTTAATTGCAGAACCATATATAAATTTTTATTAATAATTTCATATTTATTTGTGTTTTTAAGATTTCTACCACAGATTGCTTAGGATGTTTGTACTACTGTTACCCTAAATATAAACAGTATTCCTCATCTATACCTCCACCTAAGATTAATTAATAGTCTGATTAGCAATAGTGCATCAGTTACATTTAGCCAACACTGTATTCAGGAGCTTTTTCTCATTCAGCACAGTTTATGTGAGGAGGCTGAGGTTTATGTGATGCATCCTGGATAACCTACACTCGAGTGTGATGTGTAGGAATCAGTTGTATAAATACTGCAATATCATGAGAGCTAAGAGAGGAGAATAAATGAAGCGGAAACATCTTTGAATCAGAATGTCATGTAATACAAGGCAATCTGCAAATATATGTATGGCAAAGAGTGATGTGGTTTATACTTTTGATTAAAAAAAAAAGATTATGTAAAAAAGCTTTTTTTAAAGACTATTCTGTAGTAGATGTCAATTTCAACGAATAGAAGAGGCAAAAATATCTTACTCCGTATGTTTTCCATTTTCAATCTTAAAATTTTACCAACACATTGTTGTTTACATGTCCGGAAACGTTTCATTTTGCAAAAAGCACCAACTGGCCTTAACCTACCCACATGAGTATATTCAAGATGTGTGACAGTTTTCTCTCCTGATGGCAAGTTATCTGGCCTGCAGTCTTTTGTTTACACCCTCCAAAAATACACAACATATAGGATTGTCAGGCAGATGTCCTTATTCTTTTAACTAAAAGAAGTGCCCTTTAACATTAACACTGGTCATGTAGTTTACTGGTTTACAGTAATTTACAAATGAAAGTCATTCCATCACCCGTACAAGGAATGAAATGTGTTTATAGCCCAACTATCTCTCACTAATATCATTTCTTCCACTGCTGTATTAGAAAATGTAATGTAATGTGACATGAGCAACATGAATTCATTTTATTATTCAGCTCATTGTTGCGTGACTGAAAACCTAACATATGAAGGAACTGAGTACGAACAAGAATGCTATAATGTGGTCAAAAGTGGGTGGACATCTGACCATCACATTTGTATTTGTATATTGAACATCCTCTTCCAGAGTTGGTACCCCTTTGTCTTCTGAAGGCTTTTCACTAGATTTCGGAGCGGGCCTATGAGGATTTGTGCCCATTATTAAGAGCATTAACAAAGTTGGACACTGATGACTGAGAGAAATCCAGGTCAGCATTCCAGTTCCCCCAGTGGAGATGAGGTGAGGGCTCTGTACTATGTATGTGCGGTCTGTATATATTACTTTGTGCATTGTGTGCATCTCTTTGGGATTGACTCCCGCTGGGTGTAGTGGTAGAGTGGCCACATACATTTGTTATATCTTCATGTGTTTGTTTGTTTTGTGTTCTCGGCTATAAAGCACTAAACCTCAATCCTGAACACCTATGGAGTAAATGTGAAGGCTGACTGCAGCCGAGGGCTCCTCACCTCACCTACCTGAATTTAACAATACCATCGTGTCTGAATGAGCACAACTCAAAGAACCCTCCAAAATCTTTTGGAACATCATCTCAGAAGAGGACGTTATTATTATTTAAAATTAGGACTTGCTTTACATGATGAAGTAACTTCAGAAGCCTTACTACTACAGTTATACACGAAAGTAAAGTTACCAAAGACAGGATTATGCGTACAGCTCTATCTAGCCTAATATTTCTTTTTAAACAATTTTGTGTGTTTCATGTGCATGAGCAGTACACAACAGAACAAAATATGATACCTGTCACTAGGCAAACACAAGATGTGACATTATCTTATCTAAGCTAACTGACTGCATGCAAGTACAGGTTCAGTGTACTAATATGACAATATATAATAAAGATTTGCGGTATTATTTCACAATAATACAACCTATTTTGTATTTACAATTGTTTATGATCACTAATATTACCTGCAGTCACCATCTTCAGCACACTTCCCGTGGCCAAGTTTGCAGGCGCAGTTAGCATCAGAAGTTTGTGGAAACAAGTCTAGCAAATACAAAACAACAATCTTGTTTACTGTTTAAGTATTGACAGAAGGAAAATTAACCTGATGTAAATGTTACACTTGTTACACTGTTACACTGTAAATGTAAAAAAAAAAAAAAAAAAAAAAAAAAAAAAAGGATTACGGTTAGAATTGTGTTACCACCATGTCCACAATGCCATCCTCTACTCAGTTCTATATGGTTCTATTATAAGGTTAGCCACTGAAAAATACATCTGACATGCTTAAAATATCAGGGCTGAAGGATACTAATTCTAGTGTATTGAACTCTGACCTGTCAGTATGTGCAACTAGCAGCAGACGTGGTGTTCCTTTTCAACAGTTTATGTAGCACTTCCATAGGGACTCAGTAGTAATAGAACAGCTGGCACACCACGAGATTGCACCCTTACACAGCTGTGCTTTGCTGGGTTAATTTGTTTTGACATGCTGCCAGTGAGTGATATTTTGAAGGTCTCATGGTGGGTTCAAGCAACTAATTAGTTCTGTTTCCTATCGCTTTAATATTTGCTTTGCATGAAGTTGTTATTGTAGGCCGTCGTGCGTCACATCTCGGCTGTGTGTGTGTGTAGTGAGCAGGTTTGAGCAGGTTTTCCTCGTTGGAGGCTTTATATTCTAGTCATGTGAATAGATTCTAATTTGGATTTAATTGGGAGTCAGTTCATCTTTTTTTTTGGAAATAACTGCATTATTCCTGTAAATCTGTGTCTGAGAAACTGGCCATTTGTGTGTTTTTACGTTTTAAGTCTATCTCTTATCTCTTATAATTCTATACAACATTCAACATGGGCTGATTTTGCAGCATAGTGCACATTGTAATATGCTACTGATGTGTGTGTGTGTGTGTGTGTGTGTATGTGTATGTATGCATGTGTGTGCCTGATGGAGAGTGTGTGCATTTGTAGTGTAGAGTATGATAGGAACATGTGCTTTGGTAGGACTGGAATGTTTTCATGCTGCTGCCTGTAGGAGCTTTGTTTCAACACCGCTGGAATTTCACTATTGTTGCCCCCCAGACACGTTTCCACTCTTCCTCTTCCAGCATTGTGCTCTAATGGATATATATATATTTTCTATATATATATTCAGTGACATTAAAGGTATTTGCCAAGCTTATAGCAGATGACATAGACATTTGTTCCAGCCTTATAGGATCAGAACCATTAGACTTCACCTTTTTTCACCATATTTCTAATCATTTTTAAGATATTATACAAATATCTATATTTAAAAAAATCGATGCTACATAAAGCCTCACCACTGGCATGTGACCCAACACTAATTCACTCAAGCTGGTATGAGATGCATTTTCCATTTAAACTGGCTGTCTGTAAAACCTGTATTCATGGGAGCGTAGTGAACCCTAAACAATGCACACCTGGCTTTTTGTGCCATCAGTGCAACAGCTGAAAAGTACTAACAGTTATCTGAGAGTGTTTGGAGCAATCCAGAGCAACAATAGAACAAGTAATCTCTTAAATAGGGACAGCTGGGAAAGCCTTGGATTAGTTATAAATGGAGTTACAGCAACATTTAAGAAATAAACAGACTGCACTGTCAAACACGTTCATGACTTAATTGTGTGGACGTTTTTTATATATATATATATATATATCTATATATAGATATATATATATATATATATATATATATATATATATATATATATATATATTAATATGAAACGATTTGGTATTCATTATTTCTAGCTATCTCATTTTTGTACAGAAATCTTCAGAAACAAGACAGATTGGTTAGATTGCAGGATTTGCAGATGTGAAATGTCAAACACTTACAAGCGTAGCCAAGATAATGCTCCCCCCCCCCCCCCCTCAGTGGTCATGTTCTGATGGCCACAGTGCCTGCCATTCATTCCAGATGAGCTCCAAACAAACCACATGAGACAGGGAAACCATTCTGGCCCAGGCCCATAGTGGGCTTTGGCACAAATTGCTTCAAAGAGCCCAGCAGCACTAAGGCCAACTGGACCTGCAAGCTGCCAGTTGACACAGGCTGAATGAAGGAACTCTTGGCACTGGGAGATTAACAAGGTTGAGTTTCAGGTTGTACTCCTGAAATGTGTTTACATTACTAAAGCTATATCGATTCATATTTGACCTTTTACTAAACCATCTACGAACCCTTAACAATTAATTCGATTTATTAAGCATTTTTCCAGAGTGATTGGGTTATTGGAATGAGTGCTTAGAATAACTGAAATAAACAGGTGATGCGACTCCTTCAGCCTATCCTTCTCACTGTTACTCCTGAGAATTGTAGTCTCAACCACTCGCCTCTGGAGGGATGTCACTCAGCAGATCTAGTCGGTAGCTTCGTGTTCAAACCACAGGGAGCTAAATTTACTCTGGCCATGAAATTCTATCCCAGATCTCCTGCACCCCTGTGGCCGTAGCCAGCACCCTGGTGCCAGTGAAACATGCAGGTTTGGTTTCCTCCATTTCAATCCTTTGAAGGCCTGTGAGCCTGCTGCCACTCCACGCGCCTTGAAGTGTGCGCGCGTGTACTTAAGCTTAGGGCCTGCAGCCTGGGTGGAAGGAAGGTGCTGAACTCTGAACATCTGATGGGGGCGGGGGGGGTGTAACCAGATCCCTGTGAAATTAAGAATCTTTCAATCCCAGCATCCAGCAATCCCATACTTGGCTGTTTTTGCCCCTAGAAAAACACTGTTCCGATTTAACATCTTATCGCCTGGCTTCAATTTGCTGCTAAAGGTTTAGCCGAAAATCTGTTCAAGCTTTTTACAGGCAGCGTGAGAGGGACTTTGTGATTTTATCTAATAGTTCCCTGCTGCATTACACACTCACTGCCTGTAACAATAATCTTCAACAACCAGAAAATAATATCATAGCAACGAGATGCATCAACCTCGAGGGGATCTACACTGCCTACATCCCCAACCCCCTCCACTTTCTGGACCTCAGATACTGTTTTATGTTATACTATTTATGAAAACTGTACATCATGATTTTATGTCAGTGGCATAAGCATTAGCATACTGAAGCAATAAATACCTGGAAAAGAAGCATCCTTGCATCTTGTATAAGATATTTGATTATTTTTTTTAAAGAAAGAGGTTTGTTTGGAACTTTATTTGGTTATGAATGCAGCAGTGCAATAATGTGAAGTATTTTTAGTCTGTCACATAACTCATTACATTTATTCAGTCCCAGCTCTGTTGTATAATCGTAATATTACATTATTCTTCTGTTGCTGTGTTTTCATAATCAGACAGATATATGTACCTTGGCCTTCGCAGTTTGAGATGAGCCAACCACAACTACCCCACAGCAGCAGAGTCAGGGTAACCCTCTGTATCATGATGCAGTGCAAGCTGAAACAGAACAAGATTCTTTGTTAGAATGTAAGAAAATACCATGTGGAATAATGTTGCTGTTCACAAGTAACTTACTAGAGTAATTTGATTGTTTTTTTTTGTTTGTTTGCTGTAGTCCAGAAAAGGATTTCAATAAACGCTTACATAAAGGAACACTACTGGTAAATATGTCACTGCCAGTTACATCTGCTTTGTTGTTGCTTGAGTAAATATACCAGGGACTCCTCGACTCCGAGAGGATTAAATCACAACAGGTAAAAAAAAAAAGACATGCCTTTAGACAATTTATAACTATTCATATATATTTTTTTCCATTTGTTCTATGTTGCACAGAATACTCGATGAGTCAGTGCAGGTTTTGTCCAGAAATAAATAAGTGAAATAAATGATTGTTTGCATCTCCAAATGTGAAAATGTCTCTCTTTCATTAGTAGGTTCAACTAACTGAAATCATCAAACCCATCTCGAGAGCGGACAGTAGAGAAACCTGACCACACAACAGTGAACAGACACTCTCTTAATAATTCAGGCCACTTTGTGAATCTTTTATGGTGGACATTTACAACAACACCATGCCTCTCCTTGTTTGCGTATTGACACAGCTACACATACAGGAAATTTCACTTGTACAAAGATTTGCACAATTTTGCACCTTCATCAAGTTAATCTTCCTTGCTGCAGTTAAAAAAAAAACATTGTCATTCTGTTCAATTTTACATGAGATCAACCGGCAAGTCATTGTAAATTCACTTTTCTTGACCTGGATGATGACTTTCCAGTCACTAGTTACTCTTCCAGATGATAGTACAAGTTTCATCACTCAGAGAAAGAGCAAATGAACCTTTCTATCTCCTGGAACTGAGAGAAAATTTAAAAAATGATATATTTTTTGCCAGAAAAAACTTGGCTTGAGGTTTTCAGTATTTCCTGCTTTGTTAATCTCTCACTCATTATGTATCTGTTGCCAGTAATCTCATTTTTTAATTGTTAATTGTACATTTCCAATAATGAAAGCATTAATTACAACAAACACTTTTACAGTTTTAAAACTAAAAACTAGTTGTTTTGATCCCGAGGGTTGGCAAGTCAATTATCAGTTATTAAACTTGCTGCCCTGTTGTTGTTTTTTTAATCCTTACACCTGCATAGTGAAAATAAACAAGCTATATTTATCTATTCATGTCATTCTCACAGCTCAATCACTCAGTCATTGATTACGCTTGATGCTATTTTGGCCATGTGTAATCAGTGTGTGTTAGTTAGCAGCATGCTGAAAATGAAGTGAGAGTGTCTATTTTAGTTGTTTTTCACTTTTTTCCCCTCTCAAAGCTCACATGGGAATTTCACCTCTGTGCATTCTGGGAGTGCATTCATCATCCAGCTAAGTGCATCTAACAAGCATTTAGCAGGTGCAGGAAAGTTTTATTTATTTATTTATTTTTATTTTTATTTTTTTCTGGTTTACCATTCAACTTTGCATTTGCCACACATTGTATTTAAGACACATTTCACACATTAATATATCACTTTCGAATACAATGACTCTAATGCTTGATCAAACATCACCTTCAAGCAGGACTTGAAATGAACTTGTTTAACGCAGCATTTCACCAGGATGTTACACGTTCATGGTTAATAACTAGATTCATAGAAACAGCTGAAGTGTGAGAAGTTGATGGTGTGATGGTCTTTAAAAGGTGTTTAATCAGTTAAAAAACTTGAATTTGACAGTAGTCAGGCACACATCTCCTTATTCATTGTATTCCTTATTTTTTTATACAAGTATTTTTGTATATAATACAATATTCTCTATTTTGCTTGTATTCTTTTGAATTAAATATTGATGACTTCATTTTTAGACCGAATAATAATTCCGATAATGCAAAATCCTTTCACGTTCACAAATTCCATTACCAAGTATTGTTACAATAGAATACTAGTTGTTTTAGAAACATTAGAAACTTTTACTTCATTCCTTTATTTCCGGTGTGGCATTTCATGAAAAATAAAATATCGAGAACGACAAGTATGTACCAAAAAAGCATGTGACCTAGTTACTTATCTCAAATAGCAGCCAGTGTATGTTTAATGTATGCAAAAATCTACAGTATCACTGAAAATAGAAGCAGCCCATGTCTGATTCTTCCATCGCTCCTGTTTCTCTACACCATACTTTGTACATAATTATATAAAGCAAGTTATTTTACATGCAGAAATGTACACATTTTTTTTCTTGCCTGTGGAAAAAGAAAGCTCGATAAATACACTCACTGATACTGTAGATGTTTCACACCTGGCTTGAAAAGGCTGGCTCAGAAAAGTGCAGGAGTCTTCAGGTGATGATAAAGTGATGCATGAACATACACACACACACACACACACACACACACACACACACACAAATGACAAACTCTAAGAGTAAACCCAACACAACTCTATCAAGTACATTCACACACACACACACACACACACACACACACACACACATTGGCAGAGGAGCAAGCTGGTAGTGATAGCAGGGTTTGTTGATAGGAATGCTTGTTGGGAAAATCAGGCAGAATAAAGACAAGCAAGGATCCACCTCCCTACTCAACACCACAACCTGCCCAAGGACCAGTTCTTAAAGAGACAGATTCAGCTTCTCCACTTCTCTTTTTACGACAGCATACACATGCACTATCCCCCCCACCCACCCACCCCCACCCCCCCCAACCCCCCCAACTCACACACTTTTTCATTACATTTTATTTAATTTAACAGGTTAGTGGGATTTTCCAGGCATTATTTCTAAAATAATTATCGTTGTGAGAAAAGGGTATGTGGGTGTAACCTGGTAACTGTTCACAGTCTAGCTGGAATGCTTAAAAAGATTGTAGTTTCGAGAGATTCCGGGTTGCTGTAGTGACAGGCTATACTCATAATATTAGAAAGCCAAGGGGACCGTACGTTTATCTGCCAGCAACACAGAGATGAGGATCACTTTTCAGTAGATTATCTCAGCGATATTCGGCCATGTAGTGTTTTGAAACAGGCATGTACATGTTCACTCCTCTGTCGTGTTCATGCCACCGGCTGACGAAAGACTTGAGTAACCCCGTATTGTGTATATGTACACTGTGTGTACGTGAGGAAGAAGTTTTTTGTGCATGCTAAAACGGGTGGGGAACAAATCGTTTTAGCTTCAAATGTTGTCACAATGCTGCTTTTAGTGCCCTGTATTGTATTGCCTCATTAAACACCTGTCTACACATCTGTTCCAAAATGGACATCGATATCTCCATGCCATCAGGTGCTGTGATGGTTAAAGTATTTGATTCCCATGATTCCATTGGTATAGCTTACATGCGCTCTTGAGTAGGGTCTTGCTCTGTGGGAATTAAGCCATTGTACTCGCCATGAATGGAAATGTTCGGATAAAAGCAGGTTTATAATTCTAAATGTTTAGCTCGGCCAAGTTTGTCTTACTTTCTGTGGTCTGATGATGGTGATAGTGGTGGTGGTGACTAGGTGTCTACTGAAAATCATATTTAAATTGCATCTCTATGCTATTTTCAGCAAAAATACAAGAGTATCACTGTAAATGGATGTACAATATATACATTATGTAATACTTAAATGTTCTCAAGCCTCAAACCTCCCTTTTTTTATTCCTTTTGTTTGATGTCATAAAAGCAAAATGATTCTAATCTGTCCATCTTTCCCTCTGGCCTGCTTGGGTCATGCTTTCTGAAACCTTGTATGCTATGCTGATAAGGAACGCTTTCTACATGCACATCATGATCGTGTTCACAACTTTTTTTTTAGTTTTCAAACAATGCGTTTCCTTGCATTCTTCCCCGATTCACTTCGTCTGTGTTGCTTGCGCTGATGTGCAGTTTTCATTATTATCACCAGGTCAGCTGTTGATGGGAAATATCACTCTTTTACATGCAAAAAGCTTCATTTGCCAGTTCAGTCCCTGAAGTCCACTGTGCTACAAAAACACTTAGTGGTGTTAAATATTTAAATGTGTGCAGAAATCTACGCAGCAGAACATTCGCTATATTGTTATTGTTATTGTTAACAATATTGTTATTGTTATTCGCTATATTGTTATATTGTCATTAGCAATAAATTTGAACACTTTTGTTTAGAAAACGCATTTGGATTATATTTTATCCATTTACGTACACTTGCGAGTTAAAACAAAATTGCCTGGAGATGTTTTTAACGTTGATATATTTAGTGAATAATTAAAGATAAAATCATAAAATCAATAATAAAAATATCACTAGCTTTGTTAAAGAAATGTCATTTTGTATTATTTTTATTACACTTTATCTGAGCTGTACTGTATCAGGTGTACACACTCGCATCTGAAGCATAGCAATGTATAATCCACTGCATTCTTGCTATGATAAGCTCAATGGAACACGTGTTGTGTGTCCACGGTGGATTCTGTTTCTATAGCAACAGAGGAAGGATGCTGCTTCTGTGTGGAAAGGTTGTCCACTGGAGCTTCCTTTCCTTGATATGGCACCCTATTGCTTTAGTGTGGGGCATATGGTTCACATTGAATCATAAGACGTTATCAATTCTTATATCCACTAAAGTCAAATGCTGTTTATGCTATATGCTATCATCTGTCCCCTGATATTTACACCTTTATTTATTATTGTTTATTATTTCCAGGTCATAGGCACACTTGGTTCAGCTTATATGTTGGTAGCTCAAATCAAGACAATATTTGAATTCAGTTAAAAAATGATCAATGTACCTACAAAAAAGGGGTCATTTTTCAATTGAACTCTCTTCATCCCCATGTTACAGATGTTCCCAGGTTAATTTGATCACTCTCATGTCATGTGCAAGGGAGAATAGATTATGGTGTCTGTTGCAGTTTTATTAAAAACTGCTGACATTTATGAACCCTGTTTAACTGCCACTGATCTGTGCCAAGCCTCAAAGAACATAGCGACGTGTCCACCAAGAAGTTCTGAGCCTGATGAGTAGTCACAGATGAATAATAAAAGACTCCATGTTAGTATGCATTACAAGATATGTGTCTATAGACACAGCCCAAGCTTTATAAATGTGCAAAGTAACTATATATACACATGATATATATTTGTGTGTTGTATGTGTATACATACACACAGACATAAATACATATACATTCATATATATATATATATATATATATATATATATATATATATATATATATATATATATATATCACATATATATATATATATATATATATATATATATATATATATAGATATATATATATATATATATATATATATATATATATATATAAATTATATATATATATATATATATAGTTCACAATGAAGGGTCATATATATATATATATATATATATATATATATATATATATATATATATATATATAGAGCTCATATATATATATATATATATATATATATATACACATACATATACACACATGTAGATGTGTGGAACTAATTTCAACATGAAATCCAAAATATCTGAATATGGAATTGACATGGTACATGTAATGGATGCTAACATGGGGTAACATGGGGTTAGTAAAATGGGGTTTATAAAACACACACACACACACACACACACACACACACACACACACACACACATATATATATATATATATAATATATATATATATATATATATATATATAAATACAGTATGTATATATGTGAATATATATGTGTATGTGTAAACATATTGGCAATCTGTATAAATGTCCCAAAAAGACGAATGGTACACAAATTATAACTGTATATGAAATAGCGGAATTCCTCACACAATAGTCCATAAAAATAGTATGAAAAAAGGTAAACATCGCATTCATTCTGAAAGTAATGCAATAAAATTTCTTTTAATTAATTAGTAAATGACTGGTATTTATATAGTAAATGCTGTCAACTGTATTCTGTCAACTCAAGATACCCTTAATTGTGAGTAGGAACGTTTTCCTTTGCAATATAGAAGTTTTACTCAAGGGTTAAGTACTGCTGTTCACTGCCTACACACTTGAAATGTGTCCTTCTCATTGTGAGTTGACTCCCTCTGCACCTTTTTAGTGTCCTTTGATGCATCAGCCAGAAAAGGTGCTACTATGAACTTGATAGTCTCCACCAACAATGTGTCACACCGGGTTAAGTCACTGAGGGCACGCGACCAGCCTGCTTTACAACGCTGTTCACTGCACTGTGACCCAAGGAGTCACTCGGCCCTCAACAAGTGGTTAAACCTTGTCAGATAATTTTTGCACAGTCTTGAAATTATTTGTGTCACTATTTTTCTCCGAGCGCAGAGATATATATGGGGGCACTGAAAGTTTCTACAGAGTGTGTCTATACCTTACGGCTGTGTTGGCTTGCTTAAGCCTCCAAGAATCTTGGAAATGCAGGCTCCGGTCTCCAGAATTTAGTGTGTGTTTCTGGAGATGCAGACAGCTGTGGAGGGAAACAGAAGAAGGTGCTACACGGGGTTTTTGGACTTTCTTTCCAACCCCCCACCCCTCCACCCACACACACAACACACACAATTTAGTCATTTTATGCACACATGACAACAGATGGAAAATTTCTAGGAGGAAGGGGGGCCAAGGAGAGGGATCTTTAAGGATCTAAGCTAAGCTAAGAGAGAGAGGAGAGGGAGGAGTTTCACGCGACAGCCAGCAGGTGCTTAGAGAACCACCCCACGCCAAGAGGGGAGGGAGAAAGATATTCACATTTTCATGCTGCCGGATTTAAGATCTGCCCCAACGGCAGTTTAACAGGTGATGCTCCAGACAAACAAGTCAAAAGGGAAATGCAAAACAAGTGTCGCGTTTTCTCCAAGTTGCAAGTACACCTTTTTCAGATAGCATTGAGGACCAACGCACCTGATGTCAAGAAATAAATATAAGAACAATATTTGCAAGAAAAGAGCAGTGTTAAATGGGGCCAGGTTCCACTTATTTTTGCTGACAACGAGGGTTGTCATAACACTATGGCCTGGAATGTGCTGAGGCCGAGTTTATAAACAGAGATGGTATATCTGGGGCACAGTGGATTCAAGTGTGAACCTATAAACTTACCTTACGACTTCTACAGGTCACGATGAAACATGCGAAGAGGGAGACAGAGCATCATGAACTACAGGCTGAGCCCACTCACTGATCAAGTTGGTTGAGCCCAGGAATTGTTGGGGAATCACCAGATCGAGAAATACAAACAGACCGAACGTGGAAGAAAAGAACTAGTGGAGGGACCTGGAAGACGTTTATTTTGATTTGAGATGATAGCCGAGGAGTCACAAGAAACAGATTTATTGTTTAAGGCTAGAAAAACTGCCCTGGATAAAGTATCGGGTAGAGTAAAATTTTTTTCTGGTTTCCAACCTTCTGGGATGGGCATGTTCTTTAGTACAGCAGTTTTGCAAGAAATCTTCATCTAATTTATTTCTTTCTTGCCTTAATTTTCGGCCAAGAGGTCGCTGTAAAAAATTCCATGGCACTTATCAGCTGATGTTTGAGGGTTTCAGCAGTTCCTTTCGAGGTCAGACAAACAATTAGATGCCATTCCATTCGTCTGCAAGTTTCGAAGCAGTGAATGATGTAGCATAGTGAGCAGGTGCTCCTTTTAATTAAAAAAATACACAAGAAATATATATAAATCCACAGTTATCAAGCTTTCCAGGGGAAAGGCATCAGGGTGTGCGTGCTTTTCGTAGCACTTGGGAGGGTCTGATTGCATGGGAAATGCTGAGATGGTATTTATTAGATGGGAGGGCCCAAGTAACTGTATCAGGTGGGATCTCATTGTCAGGACGAGTCATGAACGTTGGAGGTGGCTAGGAACAGGAGGAGTGGCTGAGAATGATTGCACTCTAAATCCAGAGGGAGACAGACTAAGAGCTGCCACTGGCGACCCAACACACCAAAATGGAACGTGATGTCACATAGCCTGGTCAGGTTGAAACACCAGCTAGAGAGGTGGCAGACCGGGCGGTGAGAAAAGAGTAAAGAACGTGACTGGAAGACTGTTAAGCAGATGAAGCTGAGCGGGCGTGTGTCAACTAGGGGGGGTCAACCAGGTATTTTAAAAGAGGCAGCTAAAGCTGAGTAATTTACTTTCTGGTTTATAGACTCTGTGGATGTCTTCTTCTTTCTTTCTTTCTTTCTTTCTTTCTTTCTTTAGTCAATTGTATGCAAGAAATGAAAAAATATTCAGTCTGCCTTCTTTTCCTTCCGAGGTCTGTAGATATTCACATTTATGCTGATGTTTGAAGCAGTTGATGTGTCCAGACAAACAATTAAAAAAATTGTCCCTCAAGTTTCGCAACAATTTTAGCATTAGGGTTGATGCAAAGAAATATATATATCCAAGTTGGGCCAGGTCCTCTTAATCCACTTGTCATTTGGCCTGTGTGCTGAGATGCAATCCCCTGGTAAGCTCTGCTGGACGAGTGGAACGTCACAACTCGGTTAACTGAAACATAAGAGGGAGACAGAGCAGCTGAACTGGCACCCAGCTGTGTCACAGCATCCAGGTATTTTGACACCAGCAGAGACAAATGAGAAAAGAAAAGAACACTGGAAGATTTAAAAGAGGAAGCTGAACGACAAAAACAGATTAATGAGGCAGAAAAACTGTTAAAGGTTCGGCAGCACAAATGAGTCGATTGAAAAACCTTATCAAGGCTGCATGTACGCAGTTTCAGTCGTGTCATTAACACCTTTTTTCCGGTGCGCTACAAGCCGGCAGCAAGAATTAGCATTCCATTGCTCAGATGCTCCGTTCCTGTCACTTGATGCTGTTAGTGAGCTGCTCCTTTTACACCCTACTAAATACACTATGGCTTTCCTTGTGCGTGCGCAAGTCGAACTTGGGTCCATGGGAAGTAGCCTGGTTGATGTAACTGTATCCTGTGGCTCATTGTTACATGGTTGGAGGTGGAGAACAGGAGGAGTGGGTTGGTATTGCACTCTATATTTGGCTGAGCCCAGTGGTGGCTTTGAAATAGCCTGCAGTTGAAAGGCTGAGAGGTGGCACATTTAGACGTATGCTGCAGCTGTGAAATGCCTTCCCCCCCTAACTGCTTGTAATCTACACACAATGCAGGGTGTGGGCAGTGATATGTCAACGGACAAAGACCTTGATGGCTGCAGTATTGAGTGACCCCCAGTTATGTGGCATGTAGATGATTCCTCAGCCACCTGGCACAAAATGCTTGTCTGTCTATACTAGAATGAAAATTGTTGGAGCAAGGAACAACAATTATTTCACGCAAGCAGCGGCCTTGACCCCCGAGCAACTGCCGGTCTGGAAAAGCATGAGACCAAGTGTGCATTTGAATTGAGCTAAAACAATAATAGGACATAATGTTAGTGCTCTATCTACAGCTCCTGCATACTGTAAGGTATGTACTCTACTACTGTAGTACTGTATTGTACTCTACACTACACTTTCTTTTTTATTTCCGGGCAATATTATTGTGCATACAGCTTGCAAAGTCATCGCTGTCTACTGGACCTTCTGATAGTAATTAACAATTGGAACATCTAAATAATAACATGCATATTTCCAAAGCAGACGTGCTAAACGTTCGTGTTAAATGCACTCGAGCAATTTTTCAGAATGGCAATCTCATTTTATGACCGCAAGACAGGTGGAATTGTCAGTATTGTAATGTGAGCCTTTACTCTGTGGAAGCAGCACAATGCATTTGATTGATGAGCATGGCTCGCTGGAATCCCTCATACCAAGCAGGTCTTCTCAGAACACAAACAAAGTGCAGCATGCAACAGTTGAGCTAACATCCTTTGCTAGGAAAGTATGTTATCTATTA
Organism: Kryptopterus vitreolus; assembly: GCA_030449085.1. Lineage (NCBI taxonomy): Eukaryota > Metazoa > Chordata > Actinopteri > Siluriformes > Siluridae > Kryptopterus > Kryptopterus vitreolus. The sequence goes on from JACRUU010000014.1 coordinate 986,125, forward strand.
TAATGTGGTATGACTATACTATAGACTCAGCTGTGCTTAGCTGGAGCCAAGTAATTGTCTACACTTGCCACATGAATTTGATTGCTTAATTATGGTCAGTATCTAATGTCAGATGCTTGTTTGTAGGTTTTAATGATAGGTTCTAAATCAAGTCATTTTTTTCGTTTACAACACAGAGGAATGTCCGTCATAGTAAATCATCGGTGGCTCGTTGACTACGCCTACGCACACTTACTTTTCTGCCTTGTAGTTTTTTTTCGTTGCTTATCTGTGAGTTGCATGATATGGAGGAGCGTGTAAAAGACCACCTTTAAGGCCACCTTCACTAATAATGAAATATGAATTGCTGCTGCATGTATGGATGGCATGTCGTTTAGAGTGAAATGAGGAGCAAAAAGTATATATGTAAATACATACACATGAGTGTGTTTTTTTTTTTTTTTACTTAATACTAAGATAATAAAAGTTCTCTATTGATGTATTTGTCACATAATGTCCTCCCCTAACATAGAAAATATAATTATGGACAAGTGTGTTTAATATCTTTGCAGTGATACAAGGTATTATAGTTACTTGAATCCAAAGTCACACAAACGTGTTATATGATGATACAGGGTTTCATGGGCAGAGATTCAAGGAAGAAAAATAAACACTTAATAGACTTATACCCGAGTCAATGTCAACCCGAGGCAAGCAATGAAAATGTTTGTTTGCATGCATATATATATTATAGTTTGTGCATGTTCTCCCCGTGCCTCAGGGGGTTTTCTCCGGGTTCTCCGGTTTCCTCCCGGTCCAAAAACATGCACGGTAGTTTGATTGGCACCTTGGAAAATTGTCCCTAGTGTATGAATGTGTGTGTGATTGTGAGTGTGTGTCCTGCGATGGGTTGGCATTCCATCCAGGGTGTATCCTGCCTTAATGCCCATAGACGCCTGAGATAGGCACAGACTCCCCGTGACCCGAGGGAAGATCGGATAAAGCGGTAGAAGATGAATAAATGAATAAATGATAAAAAAAAAAATGTTCCAGAAACAACCATTAGTGACATCACGGCAATCTCTGCAGATAAGGAAGGTATTGTGTGGTATGGTAACTTAGTGGATAAGCCATTGTCTTTGGATCTGAAGGTTTAAATGAGTTTAAATCCCAGCCACACCAAGCTGATAATTCTGGGCTCCGGAATAAGACCCTTAATCACAAAGCTGTTTAGTTGTATGAATGATATAAACTGTTTAATCTAGTTGAGTGGGAGTTTATCATGCAGAATAACATTTATTGAAACACACTCAACAGAGGACATAAGAAACAAAATAAATCAATCATTAGACAGCCAATTGCTGTCTAAAGAATGTCTAACTTAATTACATACTTAATTTTCTCTTTTTACGAACGCCCATTCCAATACTTTTGCACGACTAGAAATGTGCCGCGTTCTAAATTGTTTAACACATCTACATGTGAATATCAGGAAATGAAGCTGAAATTTCCATCTGCCATCTCATATTCAGGCTGCATACACCGAGCGCTCTGTGCCAGCTGTGGAACTGGTCACTGCTACACTTTCATCTGCCTGATCAAAGCTCTCACTTCCTTTCTTTCTTTTTTCTTTTTTTTTTATCTCCTTTTCAACACAAAGTTCAAAAGTGCATAGCCGGTGCTCTTGAACAGGATTGAAAAATTTCCATTAATTTCCATTAAAAATCAGCCATAAATATATGCAAATGTATTATAACAGGCTGAATTCGGACTGAATTTGATTTATAGTGGCTGATTTTCATCCCTATGATTCAGGCTCAACACCACCTCCCTCTGTATAAACTGCTAGCTTCATTAGATCTTCTTCCCCCTTATTTCAATATGAATACCAGTAAAAAAAAAAAAAAAAAAAAAAAAAAAAAGATCTAATCACACTAGCTTGTCTGTTTCCCCTTTTATATACATCAAAGATTTCTTTTGTGTTCGAGTAATATTAATAATAATTCTTTTTAAGTAAACTTTCTTGCATGCTCCTGAGAGGTCTATGTGAGGTCATATGCACAGGAAGGTTTAAAGGCATATAGTACTTACCTTACATGTGGGGCAAAACCCAAAACGTCTAAAGCAATAGTTCCGAAAAAAGTTTTATGTCTTCCAGTTGACTGTAACACTCTCTCCCTGTGGCGATGTGTTGCTTAGTGTACCATGTGAGCCTATTCACACCGCTCTCAAGTGCAACTGTACTCTCGAAACCACCTGTCTGTTGAGTGATCCTCGTCGTCACACCGACATTAACCTATAATGCAGATGTGAGATTACCCGCGTGCGAAGGCCTTAAAGGCCAAATGAACATTTACTCAAATATAAGAAGAACGTGAGGAGATACGAAGGAAGTTAACATTAGTGAGCAGTTCCGATGTTGGCTGAGGAAAAAATGTACTCTAATGTCGGGGAAAAGAGGGTGAAAAGCAGCACGTTTCTGATTGCATACACTGATAAGTGAGTTATAACCTTCATAAGCCACGAGAAAATGAGGTCAGTTAGTAATTAAGATCAGAACCTCCTTTAGAATGCTCAGGCACTTTTAAAGAGGAACACATTTCTTGTTACTATAGTGACTATCTGGTTACTATCTGTGTGCATATCTGTCATTTTAAAGTAACAGTCTTTATACATTTTTTATAAGCTATGACACTTTTGCTTTAAGCCTTTAAATCAGTCTGCCAAATATAAATAGTAAAGAGCTAACAAAGAAACTCTAATTCACTGTTAAAGCATCTAATTACTATTACTATTTATATTTGATAGACATTGGACTGATTGAAAGGCTTAAAGCGAAAGTGTCCTACAGCACTTTAATAATGATGTCTCTGTTTGAAATACTGGACCCAGTAACACTCTATAGCAATTACTATTCAGGTCATCTTTTAAAAAAAAATGCATTTGATAAACTGTCTGATTATTAAAATGACCATAAAGCTGATTTGGAAAAAAAAGCTAATATTTGATAATAATAATTGAGATGAAGTCAGCTGTGAAGTGTTCATATGAGTCATCTAATTCCTCCTTGACGCCCAAGAAACTAGTGTCACCATCAGACGACGAGGGCCTTTAATAACTGGACACTTGATCCATGGTTACTGAAGAGGGGGTGAACATACCTCATAAGACAACATATCAATCATGTAGATGGGACAGGTCTGATTCAAAGGACAGGGAAAAGGGGATTCACCATGTGAAGATAGATGCGTCTGAAATACAGTGACAACAAAAGATGCCAAAGGCAAATATATTTCCATATATAGTTTCCATAAATATATGGAAACATATTTCCATACATTTCCTAATATATTTATCTCGTCGAAATGTAAAAAATATGTATACTGCATATGTATATATATATGTGTGTGTGTGTGTGTGTGTGTGTATTTGATTTCCGGGTTTGATTCCTGTCACGGCCATGTGTGTGTGGAGTTTGCATGTTCTCCCCGTGCCTCAGGGGGTTTTTCTCCGAGTTCTCCGGTTTCCTCCCGGTCCAAAAACATGCACGGTAGGTTGATTGGCACCTTGGAAAATTTTCCCAAGTGTATGAGTGTGGTGTGTGTGTGTGTGTGTGTGTGTGAGTGTGTGTGTGTGTGTGTGTGTTGTGTGCCCTGCGATGGGTTGGCATTCCATCCAGGGTGTATCCTGCCTTAATGCCCATAGACGCCTGAGATAGACACAGACTCGCCGTGACCCGAGGGAAGATTGGATTTAGCGAGAAGATGAATGAATATATATATATATATATATATATATATATATATATATATATATATATATATATATATATATATATATATATAATTATTCTTACATTACAGTTATTGTGTGTAAAATAATGCCATCATCAGTAAATCTCATAACTGATCTTATTAATTAATTAATTTATTTATTTTACAGAAACCTAACGACTTGATTTAGAAATCCGATCCCACCAAGAACAGGACTATAAGTTATTGATCTGTTGGGTCTCCAGACGAACACTCAAGACCTGTCTGTTGTCACGGTGCATATTTATGATGTCAGTTTAATGCACAAATAAACAGTGAAGCTGTTTGTTTGTAGTAAGTGTCAAAAATATTTAAGTCATAGGTGTTGACCAGCGGAAATATACCAGCAGTGGCTATCACTAGTGTCATCACCAGGCAGGCATGTGTATTTCCCTGGTAAGCTCTACTTACGGGCTGACCCTTGTGTGGCTGCGGTTGATCAGTAGCAAGCACAAGGCCTGAGAGAGAGAGGTGGTGAAATGCAGCACTATTTCAAGTCTGACGTGGGCAGTCTTTGAAGTCTGAATTACTACTTTTATGCCGATGCCATCATCTGCCGAAAACTATATGCTGAAACATCAGTTGTATATCTCTCGAGCCGCTTTGGACTTATCTCAGTTTCCCCCTAGAGGTGGATAGAAAGATGGATAGGTTTAAAATAAGAGTGGGTACAGGAGCTGAGAAGTGGAGGTCAGAATAAGACCAGCAGCTGATGGAGTCAGGAGTTGTTGGGCATGCCTGCCATAGCTTCCATTGCTCGAATAATGTTGGTGCTGTATTGTTGTGAGTAAAGTAGATCTGGGTTGGAGGGATTGTAGTTATTTGTCTTTCTTGTAATCTAAACCAGAATTATTCTTTAAAAGCAGGTGGAAAGTGCACGGGGGCTAATTGACCTGTCTGTCATTATTGTTTATGGCCAGCTGTTTATACAGCTGCAGTGTTGTCTTTAGCCCAAATGAGGACCAACCTGCTGATTGCTGATGAGTTCGGCTAAGTGTTGTATAATGAGTGCTAATGAATAGCAACCTATTCATTGATCCCTGCTGGCATGATTAAGGGCTGCTGAAGTCATTTTAAGAATCCCATTAATTTTGAAACCAGCATAATGAGTTCTAATTTAGACCAAGGATAACAAGCTAATAAAAACACTGTTGATGTGCTAAATGACCAGAATTTTCAAATCTCTTATCAGACTGACCAAGGTATATATTTAATTACATAATACTGCATTTCTTAACACCCTTATTTAAAAAATACAATTTATTCATTTTGTATTAATTAGCTTACATTGTTAAATTGTTAGGGGCACGGTGGCTTAGTGGTTAGCACGTTCGCCTCACACCGCCAGGGTCTGGGTTCGATTCCCGTCTCAGCCATGTGTGTGTGGAGTTTGCATGTTCTCCCCGTGCCTCGGGGTTTTTTTCTCCGAGTTCTCCGCCGATAGAAGCCTGAGATAGGCACAGGCTCCCCCGTGACCCGAGGGAAGATCGGATATAGCGGTAGAAGATGAATGAATGAATGTTAAATTGTTGTTTTTTTTTTTGGTTTGTTTTTATTACAACAAAAGCATTTAATTAATGATTAAATAAAGCATTACTAATAAGTGACAATAAAGGGAGGGTAATAAATAACTGCAGTAGGACATTCTCAGAGATTCTCTGACCTCTTTCTCATAATGACTGAGTGCCTCATACAATTGGCAACGTTAAATCACCCCTAGCTAAAGAGAAATAAATACATTTTATTTAGGTCTTAAGACATAAAAAAACACCCAAGAGAATAAATAGTTGATTTTAGTAGACAGGCCAGAGTCGTCTTATATATAAGCACTTGTATAAACACAAATGTTAAATGGATTGTCATCTGTTTGCAACTTTAATGGATTACAGATTATGGATTCTAAACATTATATACACATGATTTAAGTATCATTATAGAAGACTAAATGAATCGATCAACAAACCCACTCACAAAGATATAGCTGTATTAAGACTCATAGTCCATGCAGTAAATACTGGCAGTGATCCTCCCCTTGTGGCTGCATTTGGTATTGCATGTGCTCTCTTTAAAATGAGAGCAACAGAATATTTTTCTATTCCACATTTTCACAGAACAACCCCTGAAGGAATCAATCTCAATCTGAAATTTTTAATAGCATATATTTAAAGTTTTGCAATAAACAGCACAAATGCTTTTAAGAGTGGGAAACAACATTTTAAAGTACTCTTTTGCACTTAGATCATTCGTTTTTATGAGATAAGTTTGTCCTTGAAAAGAAAGCACTATTACCAAAATGCATTAAATGCAATAGGCGTACTGTAATGTGGTATTATGAAGATTGGATTCCAGTTTGTCATTGTCCTCAGGCAGAAAGTCTGGCTGCTTCATCTTCATGATTCATATTAGTAAGACAGATGCCCTTCCATACGCTTCTTTGCATCAGTGAAAGAGCAGCAGGTTTCTCATGCTGGGCCTTAGATAGGTTTTTCACCAGTCCAAAACCTGCTCCAACTGTGAAAATAAAACATAGTCATGAGCCAAAGATAACGGTGAAGTGTGGAGGGGACAGGACTGTTGTGGGTTACACACACACACACACACACACACACACACACACACATGCACAATTATACACATTTTGTTACTATCCAAACTGAAGTGCTCATTGTTTTGTTTATCAAAGTTTCAATGGGAAATGATATGTTTACACTTGAAACACAGGAGCGCAGATCAGGCCCTCATTAAGCCCTTATCTGTTTGAATGGGCACTTGTTAAAACTGTTCTAACTTTCCAGGCAAAACAAACAAAAAGGATCCACTTGACTACTGCTGTAGGGGTTGTGAGCATATGGCACAGATTTATCTATACAGTAAGGTTCTCTACATACCGTATAAGCAACTCCCCTTTATAGTTTTCCATCACAATGCTCATTTCCCATTAAGCAAAATCTGTTTAGTTTTGTAATCTGATTTCCATTCATTGTGATGTTCAAAGAAATGATGTGGTGTTCATAGTGTGGGTTTCAAAGGAGGTGCATTGACATCAGGAGAACATTACTCAAGTAAATCCAAGTGTCAGGTGCACACAGGTGCTGGCCTGATTTTCCTGATGCGCCTTTCCTTTTTTTTTTTTGAATGAAATGCAAATGCTCTTTTACCCTCAAACAGCTTCCTGTCATACTACCGAGCAGCAGATCCAAGATCAGCAGGCCATGACCAATCCAATAGTGTGTGTTCACTACAGGTTGCTCTGAGATCAGAGATCTTTGGTAATCCAGTGTAAAATGAATTCTCCATCACTAACTGTTTGAACAACAATGTCCCTGACCTTCAGTAATAAAATAAAGCATTCGGGAATGATCTTTGAATGAATGAACAGTGAAGAATGGAGTCTTTATCTTACTGATTATCTTATCACTGATGTGAATACATTTACTCCACTTACATTTACATAAGACATAAACAACAGTTAATTGGGTTCGATTTCCGTCTCGACCATGTGTGTGTGGAGTTTGTGCATGTTCTTCAAGTGCCTCATGGGGTTTTTCTCCAGGTTCTCCGGAGAAATTGTCCCTAATGTGTGAATGTGTGTGTGAATGTGAGAGTGTGTGTGTGTCCTGCGATGGGTTGGCATTCCATCCAGGGTGTATCCTGCCTTAATGCCCATAGACGCCTGAGACAGTCTCCCCGTGACCCGAGTGAAGATCGGATAAAGCGGTAGAAGATGAATGACATCATGCGTTTTAACCACTTACAGTTATGGCATTTTTGCAGACGCACTTATCCAGAGTGGGATTCTTTTTTATTCATACATCTGAGCAGCTGTGGAGTTCAGGGCCTTGTTCAGGGGCTCGGGAACAGCAGCTTGATGAGGCCGGGATTTGAACTCATCACCTCCTGATCCAAAGTCCAATGTCTTAACTATTATCCATTAGAGAATTTTTGTCCTGGTGTCACTTATGTTATAACGATAATAAAACATTTGTTCTTTTGCCTCTTTTTTCTTGAATGTTTTTTCTAATACTGAGGAACTGAAAGTGACTGACACTAACATCTGAGACTACTTCCTTATACTTCCTACTTCCAGTATATAAATGGCTCGTCATAGGACGATTCACTATTTCAACTTGATCTTCTTTAAATAACAACACTTTTTAACCTGTTTGTTATTAGCCTTAACCTATGTGTCATGTCTGCTGTTCAAGTCCCTGTCAAAAATCTATTCTGTGTGTAGTCACAATTAGTTGTTGGGATTCAAGCATTCAGCTGGACTGGGTTATACATTCATTCATTCATTCATCTTCTACCGCTTTATCCGATCTTCACTCGGGTCACGGGGAGCGTGTGCCTATCTCAGGTGTCTATGGGCATTAAGGCAGGATACACCCTGGATGGAATGCCAACCCATCGCAGGGCACACACACACACACACATTCACACACACATTCATACACTAGGGACAATTTTCCAAGGTGCCAATCAACCTACCGTGCATGTTTTTGGACCGGGAGGAAACCGGAGAACCCGGAGAAAAACCTCCTTGAGGCACGGAGAGAACATGCAAACTCCACACACACACATGGCCGAGACGGGAATCGAACCCGGATCCTGGCGGTGTGAGGCGAATGTGCTAACCACTACGCCACCGTGCCTCACGGGTTATAAATTGCTATAATTTATTGTGAAAAAAACAACAACATTGGGAGTAGGGACAAATGGTGGTAAATAAATGGTTCCTGACTCTTTTTGGCAGTGAATTTATACTCAAATTCGAGCCTTCTTGCTAAGGTTCCATGTTTTTTTTCTTTGCTTTAATGGTTTCATCTTCTATTTCAAAATAGCCATTAAAGTTGGTGATGTGGTAAAATAAAGGCAGGCAGACACAACAGTTGAGACTGTTCAAAGAGTCAAAGGTATATTAAAAAAAAAAACTCAGGAAGTGCATAATTTCTTTGCAAACTTTGCATTTTTGTCATGGCCTTTCTGCCACTGAAGATCAGCAGAACCCTTGACTGCCATCTGGTGCTGGTATTCTGGAGATGAGCAATTGTATTTTCATCCAGTAAGTATTGATGCCAGCATTTTGACATGTATATGCTATTAAACAGCTCAAAGTATGTGCTGATGGAGGGATGATTTTCATCTTATGTGAATTAACTCCACTATACACAGACACAACCTGTGTATAGAGTGATTTTATTGTTGAATTGCTCATTATTGTCATTTTTTGCTCGTTTTTATCTATTCATCTTCAGTGAACATTTGATACTGTTACTTTAAGAATTTACTTGGATTGTCGTTAATGGTAATAGTCTTCTACGAGGGCTCATGATCATTGCACACCTCAGCAATGATGTAATAAATGGACATTCCCGCATGCCATCTCTACCGTTGGCTCACTCATTAGAGACAAACTTATAATTATAATGAACAAATTTATACATTCTTACATACAACTTACACATTCTCATTATTCCCAGTATTTGATTATAATTATTTTTTAAATTTTCATTACTTAAAAAATTGCACTTTTAACATTGCTTCACAAAGTAACTTTACTGAGACCAAGAGCTAATATGGAATGTTGTGGGGCATTTAACTCAGATCATATGAATTGTAAAAAAAAAAAAAAAAAAAAAGGTTTTGTTAGGATACGAAAACACAACATAACACCCGTTATCACAGTGAAGAATTTTCCACCATGTTACAGTGGAAAAAAAAAAAAATGAAGCAGACACCGTGTGTGTGTATATATATATATATATATATATATATATATATATATATATATATATATATTCATTCATTCATCTCAATCTTCCTAATCACCGCTTTATCCGATTTTCTTCCCTCGGGTCACGGGGAGCCTGTGCCTATCTCAGGCGTCTATGGGCATTAAGGCAGGATACACCCTGGATGGAATGCCAACCCATTGCAGGGCACACACACACACACATTCATACACTAGGGACAATTTTCCAAGGTGCCAATCAACCTACCGTGCATGTTTTTTTGGACCGGGAGGAAACCGGAGAAACCTGGAGAAAAAACCTCCTGAGGCACGGGGAGAAACATGCAAACTCCACACACACATGGCCGCCGAGACGGGAATCGAACCCGGATCCCTGGCGGTGTGAGGTGAAGCGTGCTGCTAACCACTAAGCCACCGTGTGTGTGTGTGTGTGTGTGTGTGTGTGTGTGTGTGTGTGTGTGTGTGTGTGTGTGTGTGTGTGTGTGTGTGTGTGTGTGTGTGTGTGTGTGTGTGTGTGTGTGTGTGTGTGTGTGTGTGTGTGTGTGTGTGTGTGTGTGTGTGTGTGTGTGTGTGTGTGTGTGTGTGTGTGTGTGTGTGTGTGTGTGTGTGTGTGTTTGTGTGTGTGCTCTGTGTTTGTAAACTTGACTTGTTCAGTCTGGAACTGATTTATACAGGAAGGTAAATCCTCAAAAAGATTTGTTTTCCGTTGTGTGAAATTATTACACATCTATAAATTTGTTTTTTGTTTATTATTTGTACACAAAGCTCCAAACGTCTCTACTATATTGGGTGGTTTTCATTTCCACAGCTGGCCTTTCTTTATACGTGCGTTCAGACGTCAAACCGCGGCCCCGTCTCAAACCGCAAGCATCAGCACTATATCGGAAAATCCTAATCGTTACTCCTTGAATATAGGGTCGCTATTTCGGGCGTAGTGGATGGTATGTTAGGACGCGGTTTGGGACGTGGCCGTATCCTTGGTCCCACCTGCTTTCGGACGCGCTACACCGGATAACGTCAGGCCGCTCGCGTTGCTCAGTGAGTGGGGGGATTCCTCAGGATTACCCGGCGTGCCCCGCGGGAAAGATGGCGCTGGGAGAGAGAGAGAGAGAGAGAGAGAGAGAGAGAGAGAGGAGAGAGGATAAAAACTTTAGCTCCGAGCTTTGAGAGCGTAACTCTCCCTCGGTGTGAACCGGATATCAAGGGAGGGGATATCGGTCTTGTTCTATTGGCGGCTCAGCAGAAGCGCGGGCAGGCGGGCGGACGGAGAGCGTCTTTCCCCGGCTGCAGGGAAGCGACTTAACGTTACACGACAATAGCGCGTATTAGCAAAGCAGACGAAGTGACGCGGAGGGGAAAACAGTGCACAAACTTTAGCACCGGGGGCTCGGAGTGTTTCTAAATACGCTTGTTGATTATATCTTCAGACGCCTCGGTCTTCACAACCATTTTGGAAATAAAGGAATCGTGAGGTAAGAATTGTGTGTTTATACATCATTGTGTGTCGAACGGGTAATCTGAAAATGCTTGTTTATTTATCCAGTCAGTGATCTCAGGTAGCGAGCGATATTCGCCTCACTCCCGGGAAACGATCTAGATTCGTCTGGATATGTGTGTGTGTGTGGAGTGTGTGTGTGTGTGTGTTCTCCGTGTTTCCAAAAAAATACACGTGTGTATTGTGTGTATGTGTGTGTGTGTGTGCCTGCATATATATATATATATATATAGACATACTACCCGAGGGATAGATATATATATATATATATATATATATATATATATTGATGTATCTATATATATATATATATATATATATATATATAGATATATATATATACATACATACATACATACATACATACATACATATTATATATATATATGGGGTTTGATCGTGCCTCGGGTTTATTTGCTATAAATAAATATACGTTTATAAATATAGGATTTCATACAGTATTAGGAGATGCTGAGATTAATCATCTCTAAACAGGGGAAAGAGAAAGAAACTGGATTTGATTTTTTTTAGCCAAAAATATCCTCACCAAGAAACGCAAAGAGTATATCACCTGCTTTCTCATGTTTCCTGTAAAACAATCAACATCTTTTCCAATCAGAATTGTTTACTGACCGGTTTTAGATCTTCATCCATGTGCATTATAGTCTGCGTGGTTCTAGTTCTGCATAATAATAATAATCATATTCACAGAGCTGTATTATATTATATTAATATCTGGAAATGAAGATACTTGTTCATACTGTGCATATTGTAGGTATGTTTAGTGGACTCGTTCTAGATGTAAAGTGATCTGTAAAATCTTTCATTCATACAGAATTTATTACATCTGTTAAATGTATAAACTTCCATGAGCAGGTCATCTCGGTCAAACTGGTGCTTTTTCGACAGGTGGTTAGATGTTGTTGTTTTTTACACCCAATAAAGAATGCTTCTTCATTAATGATCAAATACCCCATTTTTCAGTCATTCATCAAGTATCCAACTTGTTATTAAAGTTAAATGTTCTGCTTAAAATTTGTTTTTCTAAGTACATCTAATGAATTATTACCATATATTTTTATACCTCCTTCTCATGTGTAAAATTTCCTAGATTCAAATCACTGCTCTCAAGACATTTCATGGTAGCAGATGCCTCCAACATTTTATCACGTTGTTTGGCAAGAAACCATGTAATTATAATGTCTATCAGGCCTTCAGGCAAAAATGACAGACATCATCTGTGTGTTAGAATTAAGACGCAATATTGTCCACTTTACTCCACTGATATCTGATCGTTTTAACTAAAAATGATTAGAAATAAATAGGACGCTTTTGTTCTTGATCAATTAACATTCTGTAAGCACTGGTACAGGCCAGAATAACAGTGTAAATGGTTTAATAAGAAAATGCAAAAAAAAACAAAACATGAACAGTCTGAAAGGTACGTCCATGCTGTTGAGGTGTGAAACACTTTCCCTGCTGTTTGATCAGAAGTCATTCGCTTTTCGTTAAAACATTGTGATTGTTGGATCTCATTGAATTAATTGTCCACTGAAATCAAATCTCTGCAAGTTACTTTTAATTTTGTTCACAAGTCTTTTACATTACGAGCTATAAAATAGTATGCCAAAGTAAGCGTTTCCTGACCTTTTAAGTGTTACTCAGGTAGCGTTCAAATCTAAACCAATGATTTCTTTAGTCTTTTCTTAATTAGTCTTTATTTGTAGTGCACATTGTTTCGAAGCGTCTTCACCCAGATCGGAAATAAAGAATTTATACGTTTGCTCCTTATAATTGTCGGTTTGTCCCTAATGAGAGAGAAAGTGGCGACTGGATGGTAGAACAGACGCTGAGTTTTTTAAGTTACTCAGTTTTGTTAATGCTTCTGTGAGTTGCCGGGTATGTTTGTTCTGCAATGTGACTTTTATTATTAAAGGAATGAGTACTTTATTTTGTAGCACGATTGTTAGTCACTGAAGTTACCTATGAACCGTTTCTAATGGGAGAATTTGACGGTAGTACATGATTTTTGTTTACGAGCTTCACAGTTTGACTTTGGGAATAAGACAAAAGCCTTCCTTCTTCCCATAAAAAAAATTGGGATTCAAGCCAATCAACATGTGAGTCAGGAATGCTGACAAATTGCAGCTAGTGTTGTGATATTTCTCATATGAACTGGCATCCACTGGTAGCTCTGTGCTCTTTGTCTGTCATCTCATATGCTCACAAGTGAATTGGCAGCGAGAATGTTTTAATTTCATTGATGTAGTACAGGGGGCACAGTGGCTTAGTGGTTAGCATGTACGCCTCACACCGCCAGGGTCCTGGTTCAATTCCCGTCTCTGCCATGTGTGTGTGGAGTTTGTGCATGTTCTCCCTGTGACTCAGGGGTTTTTTCTCCGGTTTCCTCCCCTGGTCCAAAAACATGCACGGTAGGTTGATTGGCACCTTGGAAAATTGTCCCTAGTGTATGAATGTGAATGTGAGTATGCCCTGCGATGGGTTGGCATTCCTGCCTTAATGCCCATAGACTCCCCGTGACCCGAGGGAAGATCGGATAAAGCGGTAGAAGATGAATGAATGAATGAATGAATGATGTAGTACATTTGACTTTGCACAAGAAAACATTAATAAGCGTTATATATTATTGTTTCCTCTGAAATCTTTAACCAATGTTTCAGTTAAACAAATAATGAGAATTGTAATGATGATCCGGGGTGGTATACGTGCTGGAGGACATGCTATTAAACAATTTTGAACATCATGCCAACAAATATTACTCGTGTGTCCTTGTATTATATCTGAAATGTAACATCCACCATCAAGCTGAGGGTTTGCAGTTGCCTCAGCCAGCATACAATTCCTGACTGAGCCACTGCTAATATTATTACATCCTCCACTACTCTACTTAAAGCTGAAATAGTGCTGATTTCCTGTCTTATTTTAGGCTGTGGGTTTCGGAAGATTAAATCATCAATCGTATTTCCTTAATGGTGTATCACAAGCAGGGGAAAATCAATATTGCTCAAGCCTGGACGGGGAATGATGGAGATTGTCTAAATGTACAGTGACACCTGTATATATGAAGCATGTTTTTTTTCCCTTTTTCTCAGGTTCTGATAAGTGATTTTCCCTGATAACTGATATATAGTGTGCTATTAGCATTCTTTTAGGATATTTTGATGCTTCTGCCAGCTTTGTTTGGATACGCTTTGGGTGATCTCCATAATTGGAGCTTGTAAAGCCGAGTGATTTGGTAAACTGTGGCGGTGAAATCTGGGCTGCAGTTTTTGTGCTAATGAGGAGAGACGAGGCACAGACTGGTGCACTTTGACACATTGTCTAATCATCTCCCTCCTTTTTTTCCCCCGCTAAGCTTTTTTTTTTTTTTTTTTATCATTTCACGTCAGTGCACCTGTTTTTTTGCAAGGCTTGTATAGTGTACTGGGTGGATTATGGTGATGCTGAATGGGATTTCTGTGGGAAATATTGCATTAGACAATATTTACATTTCATCATTTGGAAATCACGCTCGATTCAGTTCCTCACTGAAGGTTGAGGACTCATAGTGGCTCTTTGGCAGTTTAAAAACCTGTTTTTAGAGACTTTCCATTGCCCAGAGATCATCAAACTGAATACCTTAAGTACGTTTATGGGCTATTTATTATATGTGATTTTTCCAATATGTTGTGATTTAATTCGTAAGATGGTCAGTATCTCCACATGGAGCTTTCTTCATGAGGAGTAACCAAGTCTTGTACACTGTGTTCTGGACACATTCCTCTCCTCCGCCGTGCCCCAGTCATGGTGGAATGCTCTTTATAATTCTTGTGCAAATTAGTCCGTCATCTGCCCACTCTCATTGTCAGGATGTCAGGGCCATGTTTTATGTTTGCTTCTCCAATCCAGTTATGTGTGACCTGCCAAATAACCGTTGCATTTCTTATCTTACCACAAGAGCGTCAAACTACCGTCTTTACAATGCGTTTCAGTCTCGCACGTTTTTATTAAATTTTTTTAGCCCCCTTCCCGAGCCTCTGCTGAGGATTAATATCATCATCCTGTCAGTGTGTGTTTTGAGTCAATGCCTGAATGAACAATGAAGGACATTATAGGGTCAGAAAGAAGAACTAATTCTATTTGGGAGTTTGGTATTGGCTCATTCTGTTCTATATTTTCGTTTGCAGCATTTGGCGGGAACCATAAAAAAAATTCTGAAAATAAGCTTTGATGGATAATAGAATAAAAGAATACGAACATCAACTGGATTTCAGCAACTTGCATTCTAAGAGTTTTTTCCACCTGTAGTTAAAGGAAACCACTCACTTATACACTACTAACTAACCTAGTAATGTTTAATAAGCCGAAGTAAAATAAACTAAACCTCATCCTCACTGTCTTTTAAATTAAACGCATCTCTCAAACCAAGTGTTTGTCTGACATTTCCACAGCACACTGCCGAGGAGAATATCAAGCCTTACTTTCAGTTGACTCATGATATTGATTCAGAGAGGGTTTAGCTTGCCTTAAACAGAATATAAGCATTGAATCTATAAAGATGAATGATTTTCCCAACATCAGCGTGAAGAAAAACAGTAACTCTTTGCCTAAAAGTATATATATTATATTTTTAACTTTATACTGTTATGGATCTTTTATATCAATTATTATCAATTAAAGGATGCATGCATTGATAAGACAAAGAGATATATTGATATAAATTTCACATACTTGCTTGAAGTACAGTACTGTGCTTGTGCACACCAGAGCTGGTGCTGAGAGCTTAACTGGTGTATCTCAGCATGACGGATTCACCCCTGAAGCTGTACAGAAGTCCAAAAGACAGCCACGTTCTATCCACTTCTTTCTTCTTTTTGTAGCACTTCCGGCAATCTTTTTAATATTTACTTATTTATTTAATTTGGATCCAGTCACGATGGTCATTTTCAGGATTGGTTTGCGACCATGTCACTGATACAAGTCTTAGTCATTTAAGATGGTTTTTAGATGTAGACGTTATTCGGTTGTATATTAGGAACCCCGGGGGTGGCGGTGTCTGTTGCAAGTGCCATCTTGCAATGCCACCTCAGCTGCCAACACATAGCAGGACATTCATTGACTCATACAGTATGACGCGTTCTCTGTTCCTGTCTCCTGCTCACGGTCTTATCCTGTTTCCACCAAATTTGCAGCCTCTCCAGTCAAAGCCCAATGAATGTTTTGCTGAAAGCTGTATGGATGATGTACACCGATATTTTCTTAACGGTTTTATTGTGGTGGAATATTATATTAATATTATTCGAGCTGGTCATCCGAAAGCAAGCATACCGAAAGCCTAAAAAAAAAGTTCCTCTTCACCCCAAGGAAGTCCTCTTCCTTAAGTATATATGCACAAACATGGTATGTTCTGACCTTGTTTATGGACAACATCTAAAGAACAAAAATACTGATTATTATGGAACATTCTTAATGTCAGGACAGCTAGTCATGGGTTTTCAACACATTTATGATAATACACCTGCACCTGATTGTCACAGAGCATTTATTTAGTTGTAGTATATGAGGAAGGGCTCCTTCACTCTGAGACTGTGTATGTCAGTCTGTGCTACTGTCTCATATTACACCAGTAATGAACGTGCATATGTAAAGAAGTAACAGTAATCCTGTCTGAATGTTTTCTGTGTCTAAGACTATTCTACCTGCGAATGTCTCCTTCTAGTAAAGGACTCCTTTGTCGTTCTCCTCGCAGCAGTCCCACGAGCGCCTTAAGCTCCACTGATTCCTCGTGCCTTTGCAGATTTCACATTATGGCTGGTTGACTGCGTCCTTTCCGAGGAGCAGTGAATCAAACACAAGGAGTGTCGAAAAAAGAGCTGCTTCAGCATTGTTCTGCCTTCCCATGAGGTCGCCTCTTACTAAAGAGACGTAAAGTGATTACAAATCTCTCGAGCTGTTAAACAGCTATTTTTTGTTTTTGTACTTTCGGAATGCATGCACACGTGTAACGACTACTCGTGCTTTCACACCTACATCAGGACGGATTTGTACATTTGATCGACTCGTGTTAATGAGTGCCTTTTTGTTTTTTGAATGTCTTTGGCACACTTCCTGATGGGTATTTTTTTTTTCAGCTGGCAGCAGGTAGCACAGCTCACACGAATTGCTTAAATCGCTGTCGCACTGCCAAGTCAATGACCTGCATTCTCAGCTGTTGTGCCTCAGTGATATCCTCTTCACATTCTACTCTCTCAACATTCTCTACCTCTTTTTCTTGTCTTTGTGGAGTAGGACTACTTGGGAGAAATGAAGTTCATATTTCATTATAATTTGGAGAGTAATAGTGACAAAGCATCACAGCATGCACAGACAGTGAATATGGGTTATATTCGGGGGTGGGTCCCGAAACAGTGGCCCTCTGAGCAAAGCCAGAGATATATTTTGAAAGTGTTATTTTAGGTTTGTTTTGTTTATGTCATATCTGTATTTGATAAGAAAGGTTGGCTTTCAAACTACAATTTCTTTAAGTTATAAATATATCCCAGTTATTTCTTAGATTTGCATAACAACCAACAGACTGGTACATTCATTCATTCATTCATTCATTCATTGATCTTCTACCGCTTAAATCCCTAACCGATCTTCTACCCTAACGCTTAAAAGCCATATCCGATCTTCCCTCGGGTCACGGGAAGTCTGTGTCTATCTCAGGCGTCTATGGGCATTAATGCAGGATACACCCTGGATGGAATGCCAACCCATCGCAGGGCACACACACACTCACACACACACACACATTCATACACTAGGGACAATTTTTCCAAGGTGCCAATCAACCTACCGTGCATGTTTTTGGACCGGGGAGGAAACCGGAGAACCCGGAGAAAAACCCCCTGAGGCACGGGGAGAACATGCACAAACTCCACACACACATGGCCGAGATGGGATTCGAACACGGACCCTGGCGGTGTGAGGAGAACGTGCTAACCACTAAACCACCGTGCCCCCCCATAACATAAAATAAATGTAAATGTTATAATTTCAGTACCAATTAAGTAAAAAAGAAAAATGTCATTATGATAGTAATCATGCTTTTCTAAGAGGCTGTATGTCTCTGAAACATAATGCTCTATATATACATCTATACATTGAATAACAAAATAATAAACAAATTTAAAACTAATCATTCAATACATTTAAATCATCTTAAATCATTTCAAAATCTCCTAAACTAATTCTAGCCCATGTCATTGTCTGTTCCTTATTAAATGAATGTAAAATGATGTGGCCCTTACACAAACATTTTTTGGGACCACTGGATTATAGATTTGCAGCTTTATTTACAAAGTATAAAATTAGCTCTTTATTATCTTTAACTCTTTGTAAATGACACCGTTATATCCACCTGCAGTGTCTGAGAAAGTGGTTATGACAGTCTGCCATTTTAACCAGTTTTGGAGTTTTTCTACTTGTCAAATTGACCTGAAATTGACACTTGTAATATTGCAATACATAATTTTCTACAGTAAGTACATTTTCAATACATTTTTGGGAGCATTTATCAAATGTATTTCTTTATATGATGAACAATATCATATTAACAACATCTGTTCATTTTAGAGTGATCAAAAGGCAATTGGTTTTGCATCGTATTTTGTTCGAAGTATTCCAGGATTTCAGGTGAACCTCGTTGTAAAAGCAGTATCGCTGACATAGTGATGGAGTATCCCCCATTACCCCTCTGTTAAGTAGATTAGTTAGCTTTACCCTGACACTAGAAATAAATAAGTTCCTGAGCAATCTTCATCCAAACAGAGATTGACCACATTGACCTTCATTGTTGGATTTTCGACATGTCCTGCCAGACAAGTAGTTGTATTGCTTAATTAACAACTTGTGTGTACTTTGCTCCTCGCTTGGTGTTTGCTAACAGCTTTTTAATTTGGATCAGATACCTCAAGGACACAAGATGGCGAAATATCATAAATTGACTAAATTAGCAGTAAAAGTCAAAAAGCCTAGCTGGATTATACATCTCTTTGTGTAGTACTCTCAGAGGCCTCTGAGTGATTTTCAGCTGACAGTTCATATAACACCAGGCTGGTTAAAATGAATCCAGCCCGGGGACATCCTGACATGCTGGATATCACTACTAACTTACAGAAAAACAAATCGTAGGTTCTGTCTCAAACATGATTACTCACGTCATTGAGTGATTCCTTTTCCTTCTGAGGATGAATCCAGAGGACGAAAGCCGTTTCAGAAAGACTGCATTGCTTCTGCTTGACTTACAATCCATCACTTTTACATGATATGCCTTTTAAATGCCCATGTAAAAATATTCAATATTTTCTTTTTATGGAAATATGTATGTAGCCATACGTATGGAAATCCCATTGAACTTCCCTTTTGCTGTTTTTATGATTTTCGTTAGATTTTCTGGCACAGATATTTGGATTTATGATTAGTGAGACATGAGGTATTAATACTAACTGCACACTAGGTCTTCAAACTAACACATTCCAGTTTATCCCAAAGATGTTCAATGAGGTTGAGGTCGGGGCTCCTTGAATATGAGCTCTTTTACTTTGACTCTTGATAAACCATGTCTTCACAGAGCTTGATTTGTACACAGCAGCATTGGCATGCTGGACATGCAACTCCTTCGTTCCAGTAAAGGGAAATTGTGATGATTTAGCATACAGTGGCATCCTCTGTGCTTCAACTTTGTGGCAAGAAATTTGGGGAAGAAGAGCATATTGATGTCATGGGACAAAACCACTTTGAGATCACATGCCACCGCTAATACTAGGTAACGTTCACTAGCTGGACGTGGAAGTGGCGTTGTTTTTCCGTCGAGTGTCACATTGTGGATCACCAAACATCATCGAATGAACTGCAGTGACTTGTGTGGCAAACAAACAGCGAGGGCCAAAATATTCATCTTTTAATGAACAAATGACTGGCCAGAAAATGAACAGTAATTAAACTAATGCACTCCTGAGAGCCATTTTCTCATTTATATTCACAACAGTGACACGTCTTAGTGAAAAGCTAAAAACAGGGAAATTCGCCCCGATATTGTACACAAAGCTAAAACCACTATAATGATCCATATATTTGATTTAAGACTAACGCGTGTAGGTGTATACAAATTTCCAAAGAGTCTTCTGGAGTGGTTTTCTCAGGAGATTAGTAATTATTTGCTTATGTGCCACACCTGAAGTTGCTCATCAATGCCCTGATAACAAGCTCAGACATAGGCGGAGCTAGCATCGGTCTGGAGACGCCAGTGTTGTGGTATAGACTGATTCAGATCACATTTGGGTCGCCTTGAGCCCGAAAGGGTTTTTTTTTGTTTGTTTGTTTGTTTTTAACACATTGTTTATCAAGTTAGTGGCACGGTGGCTTAGTGGTTAGCACGTTTGCCTCACACCGCCAGGGTCCGGGTTCGATTCCCGTCTCGGCCATGTGTGTGTGGAGTTTGCCTGTTCTCCCCGTGTCTCAGGAGGTTTTTCTCCGAGTTCTCCGGTTTTCCCCCGGTCCAAAAACATGCACGGTATGTTGATTGGCACCTTGGAAAAATTGTCCCTAGTGTATGAATGTGTGTGTGATGTGTGTGTGTGTGTGTGTGCCCTGCGATGGGTTGGCATTCCATCCAGGGTGTATCCTGCCTTAATGCCCATAGACGCCTGAAGTAGGCACAGACTCCCCGTGACCCGAGGGAAGGTCGGATACAGCGGTAGAAGAAGATGAATGTTTATGGAGTTTGTTTACGCTGAAACAAAAAATTCTAATAATAATTTATAATAGCACAATAGGTTCTCTTTGTTTGGCGTTCTGTAGAATTTTACATAAATTAATAACGGCTTTGAGAGCAAAGATTTTGTGTCACATGTGCTCACTTTTTAATCCGTCACTCAGCACACTGTTTTTTTTTTTTATCACTCCTCAACCGATTTGCTTCCAATTTGGTATTTTGCCAGTTCCCATCCACTCTTCCATGTCACTATGAACCCGGGATAAAGGCTAAAATTCCTGCTTCCTCAGAGAAACATGAAGACGAGCACTAGTACTTATTCTACAACACAGAAGGAGGCACTAACTCCCTCCGAACACCTGAATGAGCTCAACCCACCCTTTTCGGATTGACAGCAGAGTTTGGATCAGGACCAGGTGATCCATGAGGACTTTGCACCCTATTTATGTGTAGATGCTTCTAATCTAAATATGATTTAGTTAACAATGCTATTGAAAGATCAAGCATAAGCTCACAATCCTTTACTTTTCATATTTATTCAATATTATGGAACTGATCTTACCTTCAGTGTAGCAAATAGTGGAGGAGGAGAGGGGAGGGGGGGCGCAAAATTTTATTCATAGTGTATGAGAGTGTTGGTATAATTTGTTCTTAGCAATGTAATTAGACAGTATGGACATTTCTAAGCAAACCAGTTGCATTTGATATTGGCACATTGTACTGCCTGCATTTCCCCACCATATGTGGTTCTTTTGCCTTTGTCTTAGGATGCAGGAGCATTGCAATTTTTTCCTTCATTTGAACTAGGAGAGAGGCACGGTGGCTTAGTGGTTAGCACGCTCGCCTCACACCGCCAGGGTCCGGGTTCGAGTCCCGTCTCGGCCATGTGTGTGTGGAGTTTGCATGTTCTCCCCGTACCTCAAGGGGTTTTTCTCCGGTTTCCTCCCGGTCCAAAAAATATGCACGGTAGGTTCATTGGCACCTTGGAAAATTGTGTGTGTGTGTGTGTGTGTGTGTGTGTGTGTGTGTGTGTGTGTGTGATGGGATGGCATTCCATCCATGGTGTATCCTGCCTTAATGCCCAAAGACTTCTGAGATAGTCACAGACTCCCCGTGACCCGAGCAAAGATTGGATAAAGCGGTAGAAGATGAATGAATGAACTAGGAGACCCAAAACTGTTCCCCCATGGCAATGTGTTAGCTCCATGAAGATATGAATCCAGTGGGACATCTCTCTACAAATGTAAATGCTATTATAAAGGCAAACAATGTGTTTAAAAAGCACATCTTATGAACAGTCGCCTACAAACTTTTGTCTAACAAGTATTTGGTTCTGTTTTAAATTAGGCAACATCATAAAGACATGTACACGTTGTTCACCCTTCTATCGCTACAGCTGCCCCGTTGTGCCCCCCCCCCTCTAATTAACATGGGAGACAGTGCACAGGTGCAGTTGACTAATTCAGGGGAAACACTGTTGGAAGTCTGCTCGTTCACCTGTTGTTTTACACTGTGCTGCTCAGGTAAATTGGCTTCTCCATCTGCTGCACACTTGCCTCAGCAGCCTGTCTGTCTCATGATCTTTTGGACTCTTCTAAACAAACTCGGGCATCAGCACCATATTGGTTCTGACCGCTCAAGCACGAAACTAGAACACACTTGTATTTTTTTTCTCCTTTATTCCTTCTATTTCTTAACCCAGTTAGCTTTTCTTAGTCTGTGCACATGGGTCTTTGGCAGTGTAATATTGTGCTTCGTGCATTCTTTCTAGTAAAAGTGTCTTAAAATAAAATCTAATTTTAAAGGAGCACATGAAATGCATAGATAAGCATGGTGCATTTAATCATAGCTTTCACACAAAAGAAGCACTTAAAATGTAATAAATAGCGTACAGTAGAATGTACAAATCTGTTTCAAATCATTCCTATCTGAAATATACAAACTCGTAAACAAATTTCCAAATACACATCCATCCTTTCCCATTGAGTTGTTTACAGGATCAGATCTTTTTTCATCCCTTTTTGCTATTGGATTTTTCTGATGGAAATGTAAGCACACAATCATGAGTTACTAGATGATATTGATTACTCGCTGACGAATTAAATTACATGCGAGTTAAGAATTTGGCCCCCTGTGGACAAAGGCAGCTATGTGACGATATGCTGAACATCATTTAGAGTGGAAGGTCTTGTGCTATAAATCTCTGAGCATGATCCGAACCATCCTACATCAGTACCCGAGTTTACTAACACCCTTTAGGATGAATGAGTACAAAGCGAAATTCTACAACAAAGGTCTAGTGGACCATGTCACAGTGGACCATGTCACTGGGACCATGTCACAGAAAACACACAACACACACAATATGCACACACCACTTTAAAAGCCACCCTATTGCACAAACCTGGACTTTGTTTGCACACACAGATTTCTTCTGGATTTCTTTCATTTTTCTCTTTCCCTTTTTTAAAGTCTATTTGATATTTTGATATTTTTTTATATTTTACTTTATATTTGTATTTATTTTGTAAATAATCTACTCTTTTGTTAAACAGTCTACTCCTGGGGTCAGGGCAGCTGCCCAAGCATTTCACTGCATATCATACTGTGTATGACTGTGTATGTGACCAATAAAATTTGAATTTGAATTTGATTTGAGATCTTGCCAGAACTCAAACTTCCCAGGAGCTTATTATAATGTCAAATGGACACTAAATGTGGAAAAATACGAATTTTATAGTCGGGTGTCCATGCAGTATTGTCTATATATTGTAATAAAAAAGTAAGGTTTTTAGAATACCTTAAAGCCATAACCAGCAGTTAGAAATAATTATTGAACAGTTCAGTTATGACTAAAAACAGCATAGATAAAAGCATCGAAAAAAATGGCTCTCATTTCTTGTTCTTGATCACGGTTTGATGGCACACAGGGGAAGATCTGCCAAAATTGTGCTTTACTAGTACTCTAGATTATAAGGGATAGAACAAGAGGAAAAGAAAGAAAGGCTCCTCCTGGTGTTTGAAATAAGAATCTGCATGACTGATTCAGGTTAACAACATGAGGATGTTGTGTTTGATGCC
>JACRUU010000014.1:1015000-1072500 GCA_030449085.1 Kryptopterus vitreolus
CAGTGAGTAACTTAAGGAGCAGATTATCCATTAGTTCTTAACTTTGGAAAAGACTGTTTAAAGTTGCTGCTTTTTATCACTTTAGTTTGGAACGACCTGGCAAATGGCTGTCACAGGCGTAACACTCCAAGTGCTCTCTGTAGGGTTCATTGCTTTTCGATGATTTGCCGTGAACAACTTCCAAGTTGTCGAACGCATCTTGAATGTGTGTCACTTACATCCATCAGAGGATTCAGTGAAGAGGGAAAGATGATGGTATTAGGCATTCATTCTTAATGCTTATCGCTGTTTAATATTCTTATAAATGTCATCAAAAAGCATTATGTAAAAACAGATGTCATTTAATATGAGGTCATTTAGGGACTATAAAGTGGCCCAAAACATCTTATAATTCTTTAAATTACATCACACATCCACACACTCTTCACACTACTGCCATCAGGAAAGAGGTTCCGAAGCATCCGGGCTCTCACAAGCAGATTATGCAATAGTTTTTTCCCTCAAGCCATCAGGTTTCTCAACGCACTGAACTAATGTGGAACACACACACACACACACACACACACACACACACACACACACACACACACACACACACACCATCCACACATCATTCCATTGCTCTATTTATCTGCCTCATTACTGGCCTTTACATGTTTATTGTATATACTGCTCTCACTGACAGTGTTACTGTTTACATGCACATTGTGCACATCCACTTTTTATTACTGCTGCTGTATTTGTTCATTTGTACACCAGACAAACGGTGTTACAATGTTTACAAAACTTTGCTCTACATCACAGTGACGGTCGTTGTTGTGTTTTTTTTAAATCTTATTTTATTTTATGTTGTGTAATGTTGTTGTTGTGCACTGTCTCATGTTGTGAACACAGTCTTGTTCTGTCTTTGCGCTGTTTGCACCAGGTTGCACACGATGCACTTTATGTAGCTAGGACAAACTTAGTCTCGTCCTCAGCATTGCGTTCTTGTGTTTGCGTTATATGTTGTTTTGTGTAGCACCAGGGTCCAGGAGAAACGTTGTCTTGTTTCACTGTATACTGTGACAGCTATAACCTCTTGACTTGACTAAAGTACATTGCGACTATAAATGATGCTGTTTCTGTTTTATGAATTAGATTGTTTTTGGAATGAATAAAAAATATAGAATTTCAGCTTAAGTAAATAAACAGTAAAACATAATGCTGACTCTTTAACAGAGTCACATGTGGTGTATCAGCTAACTTCATTCATGCTTTGCTGAATGTAACATGTGGATTTAAGGCATTAACAGTTCTGTACATATCTAATGGTACAGCATAACCACTGTCTTGTTTGTGCTATACACTGAAGACATGTGGCTGTGAGACCAGAAGATGAATCAAATGTTCAACTTTCATTTCTTGGCATTTATAAGTCTTTAACAACTTATTTTGACGCCTGGTTGCGACCAACTAAGACACTTTGTTCCATATCCGTTGCTTGCAATATTAGACTTTGAAATGCTTTATTGATTCGTTGAGGGGAACTATTGTGTTACAGCAGCAGCATCTTAAACAAACAGTAGTAGAGAGAAGAAGGACGGGGGGGGTGAATATAAATAGAGTAGAATTCAGTAGTCTAGAAAATGACGGTGGCGTTAAAAAAAAAACATATGTATAATCTATCTATCTATAAGATCATGTCTGTCTATAGCATCTATATAAGTTATCGTCTGTTGCATAGAGGTGAGTCACTGAACAGAGCAGTCGCATACAGTAGGAATGATCTCCTGAACCATTCTTTGAGTCAGTCTGTTGGAGAATGAACTCCGCTGCTCCTGTACAGGTCAATATTAATACGACCAACTGGTGACTCACTAAAATCACCAAACACTTCCATTTTCCCTTTTTTTTTTTGGAGAAACATTTAAAGGCTAATACTTTGCTGTGTTGGCAGTGTGTTTTGATTGCGTCTCGCTGCATGGTTATGTTCCTCCTAATTACATTGGATGATTCTCTCTATAAGGGGCACGGTGGTTTAGTGGTTAGCACGTTCGCCTCACACCGCCAGGGTCCGGGTTCGATTCCCGTCTTCCCGTCAACCCCTGTGATGGGTTGGCATTCCGTCCAGGGTGTATCCTGCCTTAATGCCCATTTTTGTAGACCTCTGAATTCACTGTTACATGTATGAGTTGCAACATCCATAGAGATGAGTAAGCCTGTTCTGGGACATTACCTTCACCATATTTAGACATTGCACTTCTAATTGCTTTGGAACATTAGCAGATCCTTTTCTCTTTTTTTTTTTTCAAAACCCAGGGGTTAAAATAAGAGTAAATATATACAATTATTAATTATTTAAAAAAGCCTTTCTCAATTTTCATTTACTTGGATACTGGATTGGTTCCAATAAAAGGTGTCAGATTTTGAGGCTTTTTAATGTAAATTCTTATTGAACTCATTCATATTTTGATCTTACACCCAAAATGTCCTCACTGTGTAGCAAAAACAAAGAATATTGTCATCTTGGCACGGACTTTGGCAAGAAAACAAAGCGAATAAAACATCATTTATAGATGACGATTTGACTTGCAGTATATTGTAGAAGCTTCATTTAGGAGAAAGACAGCTACATAAAGATATTAATTGCGGTATCATGAGGTGGACTAAAAAAAACAAAAAAAACAAACATAACCAAAAAAGCTGACAATTTTCATTTCTTAAACTCTCAAGCTCCGTTCCGTTTGCCTTTCTTCCTCTGAACATTCTTCCTCTTGCATTTGCTCAGTCTTATGCAGCTTCCACGGCTCAGCCCATCCTCCTACATCTGCACCAAGTGTGTGAACATTTGTGTGGAGTTTATCCAGTGCCCATGTGACTGTGTACTGTGTTTACTGGTGTGTGAGGCCCTAAGCGGCTAATGGGATTATACACTGCTTAGCAGCGCTGGAGTTTCTGGAGGAAACTGTCACTATGACTAGAGAGCAGATTGTAGTGACCATGTACGGAATGCTTGGCAGAACTGACCCTCATTCGACCGATGGTGGACATTTTTGTTCTCCCAAAAAAGCAAATTTTACTCGTATTACTATTCTGCCTGAAATCCATTCATTTCAACACCTGAATTGCTATTGTACTTTGCTGTATCTGTACTTGCACTAGGACAAAACCTTTTTATTGATCAGAAATGTACATATTTCTGATATTATTACAATTTTCAAGTCCTTGCTGACCCCCATTTCATAAAATGTAACAATTAATTAATAAGTGATACAGAAAATTGCTTAAATGAAAAATGTATTGAGCCTCTCCCAGCATTGAACTTGTTAGCTGGTGTTGTTACCTGTAACCTAAACTATGGCTGTATAACTACATCTGGCTCCCTAACAATACAGTCGCACAATGTTCTTCTCATTCTCTCTCCAAATGTAGCATCATATTTAACCAGTGAAAAATAGGAGGCTAGATTAATGAAGGATAAGTAATTAAAGACTAGGATTAAACTGCCAGTCGGATGCGCAAGATTCACAGTTCTAACTGCTCCGGTTTCCCTGTTTGAATGCCAACTAATACAGACTAATGCCACATGCTGGTACGCAAGAGTTCTCTCACAAGAGCAAAAACGTATCGGCCGGTGCTGATTCATTAAAAAAGCCAAAATGAATTCATCTTAAGCATAGCAAGACAGGATCATTTCCTGTGAATGCATTTTGCCCATTGGCCTTATCTAGAGCAACTTGCATTTATCTCAACTACACAATGAAGCAGATACAGTTTAAAGTCCTCCTAGCTCAAGGGCCCAGCAGTGCCAATGCTGGAATTTGAACTTTCAACCCTTCTTATTCAGTACTGAGCTAACACTGAATGCTGAAAGATGAGTTTTTGAATGAAAGATGAGACTGATTTATGGGAATTTACTGCATGTAAACATTACAGATCAGGCAAGTGGCCTTTCTGCATTTATTCACAGCTTTCAGAATGACTGATTGTCTATAGTCAGTGTAATTCTGCACCACTGTTCTGCCTCTCCCGATAATTTGTGAATTCCTCTCTTTTCTCTCCTTCATTGCTTTCTGCGTCATCAAGAGTGGGAGTTCAATTTTATGGGCAAATGAAGTCGTCTTAAGGTTGGCCTGTGCACCTTTCTGACAATAGTATTTTTTTTTGTTAAATAAAATAATATTTCTGTGATTCAGAAGAGTGCACTGGACTTTTAGTTGCAGGGGAATTTAGTGGTTAGCACGTTCGCCTCACACCGCCAGGATCCGGGTTCTATTCCCGTCTTTGCCATTTTTAAAATTAGTCTATTTTTGTCTGTTAGAACTATGTAAAACCCTAATTCAACATATTTATGAATAAAAGTGTACTTTATAAAGTACATGTAGCAAAAGCTACATATTTAGTTTAACTATCTTTCAATTTGACATTTAAAGCCGATAGTGGCTGTATGCCGGACTTGGCTCATTTCACAATGGCAATCACTTTGGGCGTGACCAGCTACAGAAGCTTTTATGACACCATGTCGGTCTTGACAGACAGGCCGACCGGAGACCAGCCTCCGCCCCAACATAATTTGCCTTTTCTGACCTTGAGGGACTACAATCAAGCTCTTTCAGCACATCTGCTATTTGCTGGTTTTGCTTAACTGTTCAAGGACCCGGGATGTCATTGGTTTCCGCTACTGAATGCAACATCAGTTAATACATCAGTAACAACATCAGTAACATCAGGTATTAAGTTAATACTGTAGTGGAATTAACCGCAGAAAGCAAACTAAGGGCTTCACACATCATGGTGAGCCTTTTGACAGGCTAACAACCCATAAACAAAATAAAAATGAGACTAACGTGTGTTGACGAGTCCTCCTTACCCGTCTCTCAGACATGTCGGCTGGCCAGCGTCCGAGAACGGCTGGATCTGGGTCGTGAGTTCCTTAAGGGTCATCACCTTAAGTTTTCCCCAGATTTGACAATGGAAATACTGTTCAGTGTCGCGAATCAGACGCATTACAGTTTGGGAGTTTGTTTGCTAGAGAGAGAGAGAGCATTATCCCATCCGATCCATGGGCTGAGGACGATGTGCAACCCGCTAAAAATGAAACATGTCGAATCCAGGCGTACAGAGGGCAACAGCTTGTAAAAATTCCAAAGAAATATCGAACACCTCCCCAGATGGCCAAGATTGACTCCGTCTTGAGCACACGAGTGATCGGAGTTGTGCCGGACGAGGAAACCTGCCAAGGCTTTTATTTCCGTTACTGTGATTCGTCCAATTTTAGACCTGCATGTGTTGAACAAGCACCTCCAAAAAATTCATCCAAAACGTTGTGCTTTGTCAATCGATCTGTCCATACGATTTGTTTGTGACTATCGGTGTCTCAGAACATATCTGAGGTTTGCGTACTGGGACACTGCCTATGAGTTTGGGAACATTCCGTTTGGACTTTCCCTAGCGCAGAGGGTTTCTTTTATTCCCGTTGAGAAACAATGAGATACAAATAATGTCTTGCATACACAGTTATCCTATATGTTCTTTATTGAGATAGAAAGCGGTCAGAGATGCAGGCAGGGTGGTGACGCAACCCCCGAAAATGGGGTTCAGGATAAACCGGTGAAGAGCCGATGGGAGGCACTCGCCCACGAATGTTCGCTGCGTATTGAACAGGGGAGCGGAGTTGTCAACCCCCTGTACAGGGAATGGAATTTGCATGCCCAGGTGGTGGAGCGGGTGTGGTAGGCATACGGTCTAGAGATAGATGGCAGAGATAGATCTTTCTTTGCGGAAATGCTCTATATTTCTCTCTAAAGGCTAAAGATGTACTGTTGGATGTGGATTTTTCGCGCACACACACACACACACACACACGTTCTTCTATATGGATTTACTTCTCTGAGCTTCATTTCCCACACTCTGGTCAGATTGAGCTACTGATAGCTTCACATTGGCCATCTAGGCACTGGCTCACAGATATAGTCTATCTACTGTCATGGCAGCCATGGTCCTAGCTCGCCAGAGGGACCTCCTTCCTCAGGTGTGAGGGGAGATTTATCATCCAAACCCAGACTGGATAGCTCTATGGCCTGCTCTGTGACATGTGCCAAGGTGCCTCTTGAGTACAGCAGGGTTGCTGTTATCAGTCATACACACTCTTCAGAGCCTCGTCTACTCGTTCACTTTATAGCAATAAGTGGTGTGTTTTTGAGGAACGTTGTGGGCGGAGCCATATGTTCAGTAAGGGATAGATTGTGTTTTATCCAGGATACGTTGGATAGAAATAGTAGCAGATTAGCCTTTATTTGTCACATATACATTACACCACAGTGAACTTGTTTCTTTGCTTGTTTGGGCTCAGAGCTCAAGGTCAGCCATAATACACCACACCTGGGAGCACAGAGGGGCCTTGCTCAAGGACCCAAGGGTGGCAGCTGGGCCTCAAATCCCAGACCTTCCCATCTGTAGCCCAGCGCCTTAGACCACTGAGCTACACCCTCCCCAAGTGTATTTAGCAGCTATTTTTGCATGCCTGCAGGTCGGCACCCTTTGATAAGTCGTTTTATGAAGGGAGCGCAGC
This sequence comes from Kryptopterus vitreolus, assembly GCA_030449085.1. Lineage (NCBI taxonomy): Eukaryota > Metazoa > Chordata > Actinopteri > Siluriformes > Siluridae > Kryptopterus > Kryptopterus vitreolus. The sequence goes on from JACRUU010000014.1 coordinate 1,021,551, forward strand.
ATAAGAGGCAGATTTCCAGACAGATGGATCCACTGTGGGATCTTTCGTCAGTCTTAGAGGCCCCGTCTCAACACCGTTTTGAGCCCTTGGATGCCGTAGTGTTAAAACTTCTCTCTCAAGGCGGCATTGCTAGTAGCTCTAGTGACAGCTAAGCATGCAATCGAGGTGCAAGCCCTGTCTATCCTGTTTACAGCCTCTGGGCTCACAAAAAATGTCCTTTCTCCCTAACCTGGTCTTTAACTAAAGTAGTGGATTCTTCTTATAGATGTCCCGTTGCAGAGCTCACGGCTTTCCACCCCTTTCCATTCTCTTCTCAAGAGGATCGGAGGCTGATCTTATGTCCGAGCTCCTCACAATTGGAAGCCCCGATCCGGTCATCAGTTTATCCCACTGCAGTGTAGGTGCCTACAAGGGGAACCACAACATTCTCACTCTACAACAAGCATGGCAACGTCTTGGGCCCTGCTTAAGGGAGTGTTGGTTCCAGATATTTGTACGGCAGCTAGTTGGGCTACGTCGCTTCCTTTTTTTAGTTTTTTTTTTATAGACTGCGTAATCCTGGGTTCTACGATAAGAGTGACTGTAACATAGTAACATTTCTTGCTACAGTGATGTTGGAAGTGGTCGACCTGAGACCAGACTTCCAACATGATTGTAGCAAAATTCAGGTCGGACTGATGGACGTGTTGTCAAAAGACCTTCCATAGTTGGTCACGCCCGAAGTCATCCCCATTGTAAAACACTGTTATCAAAGAACCAACTGGGTTGTCATGCACGAGTGTAGTAATGCACAAGCATTAAAAATCACAACAGTGAATTTTGCTGCTTTTAGGTGCATTGTTTGTTTGTACCGTTTAAACGTTTATGTTGCACGCGAGGCGATTGTGAAACCCGATGCCTGCGAGTCACGACAGAACAGATCTAGTGCAAATCTACTGCAGATCAAAGTTAAACAAACACTTTACACAATGCATGTATGTGAACTGTTTGTCTTCGTTCAGTCGGCTTCGATTGATTGACCTGTGCATTTCCAGTATTCTCATCACGATGGTCTGATAAATGTGATCTCACTGTAGCTATTGACTGTTATATAATACTGTCATCTTCCTTCTTGTCATTTAAAGCCGAACCCATAAATCTATTGCATGTTTATTCGTGTATTTAGATGTCGCTGACTTGTCTCTCTGGTGGTGTTGATTAGTGTCCTACAGTGTTTGTTGCGTCTTATTGATTGTCATGATTTTGTTAAAGCTTTTGCTTGTTTTTATTCTAGAGACTTTACAGGTTTTTCCTGTAGTTCTGACAAACATCAGCGTAATGATTTTCTCTTTTTAATTAATTATTTTATATATATATATATATATTATATATATATATATATATAATATATATATATATATATATAGGGTAGGGGCACGGTGGCTTAGTGGTTAGCAGGTTGTTCGCCTCACACCGCCAGGATCCGGGTTCGATTCCCGTCTCGGCCATGTGTGTGTGGAGTTTGTGCATGTTCTCCCCGTGCCTCAGGGGGTTTTTCTCCGGGTTCTCCGGTTTCCCCCGGTCCAAAAACATGCACGGTAGGTTGATTGGTACCTTGGAAAATTGTCCCTAGTGTATGAATGTGAGTGTGTGAGTGTGTGTGTGCCCTGCGATGGGTTGGCATTCCATCCAGGATGTATCCTGCCTTAATGCCCATAGACGCCTGAGATAGACACAGGCTCCCCGTGACCCGAAGGAAGATCGGATATAGCGGAGCGGTAGAAGATGATGAATGAATGAATGAATATATATAGATATATATATATATATATATATATATATATATATATATATATATATATATAATATATATATATATATATATCATATATACATACACACACACACACACACACACACACGCTTGGATTGTGCTGAAGCTATTGGCATGTTTAAGCGTCCAATAACAGTGAACATGCTCAGAAGAACAGGGTTTTCATATTAAAACCCAATCCTTCACAAAGAATAAGAATACTCCTGTTGCAAAGAGAGTAGAAAAGAGATAAAGAATATGAAAGAAATGCAAATTCAGCTTGGGAACAAAGCTTCCTTAAGAAAAAAAGAAAACTGAGCCTTTAAAGATAAATCAGCGGTACATACTACTTATATCCTTATGCCCTAAATATTTTCATATCGATAATCGAGTTATTTGTAGTTATTAACGTTTAGTCCACTTAACCCCCCAAAGAAGATGTCTCGCACGACTATAAATAGTATCATTTATTTATAAAATTGTTATAAATACACCTCTATTATCCTTATTAATGTATAAGAGAATCAAAAAAGAAAGAAATATGTACCAACTTGCAACAAAGAATAGCTTTAACTGTAACAGAAACGATTTATTTAAAAAAATTAATCTTTAATTAAACTATAAACATTTCTTGATACTGAAAAAATTACAAAATCAATAAATAATAATGCATTCAAACTGATCACCAATATTAACTCACTTAAGCACTTTATTCTAGAACATAAAAAAATCAAAATAAATAAATAATGTCCCCTAGTGTAGTGGAGTGGTATTGCACTTTATTCTAGAACAGTAAGAAAATTTCTAAATAGAAAAATAATGCCCCCTAGTGTAGTGGAGTGGTATTGCACTTTATTGTAGAACAGTAAAAAAAAAAAAAAAAAAGAAAAATAATGCCCCTAGTGTAGTGAAGTGGTATTGCATTTTATTGTAGAACAGTAAAAAAAAAAAAAATAGAAAAATAATGCCCCTAGTGTAGTGGAGTGGTATTGCACTTTATTGTAGAACAGTAAAAAAAAAAAAAAAAGAAAAATAAATGCCCCTAGTGTAGTGAAGTGGTATTGCATTTTATTGTAGAACAGTAAAAAAAAAAAAATAGAAAAATAATGCCCCTAGTGTAGTGGAGTGGTATTGCACTTTATTGTAGAACAGTAAAAAAAAAAAACAGAAAAATAATGCCCCTAGTGTAGTGAAGTGGTATTGCATTTTATTGTAGAACAGTAAAAAAAAAAAAAAAAAAAAATAGAAAAATAATGCCCCTAGTGTAGTGAAGTGGTATTGCATTTTATTGTAGAACAGTAAAAAAATTAAAAAATAAAAAAATAAAATTGAATAAAACAGCATCTTCCCCGAGGTCAACCCCCCACCCCCCGGTTTTGAATCGTGATAAATTTTCAGCAGATGAGCAAAAAAGATAAATAATGTGCTTTCCATTTCTAAGAGGAAAAGTTACAGTAAGGAAACACTCCCATCCATAAGTTATGAATAATGTGCGAGGCCTTTTTAAAGTTCTTCTGCTCTTCCGCTAGCTGCTGTTGTTTACTGATAAACACATTCAGGTGAACACGCTTGCGCTGTGTAGTTATGAAATTACTTCAAAAGCAACATCAGCAGGGAAATACGTCTTTAATTCTGTGATCATGAAAAGTTTAAATGTAAAAAATTTATGGGTAACGTGTTTACCGAACCGCGAGTCGTGATCCGTGCAGATCAGGGATCAACCGTGATCCGTTACACTGCAGTTATTTAAACATGGTGTATTTAAACGTCCCTCCGCTGTGGCGTGTAGAGCAGGTAGTGGAGCAGGTTTATTTTAAACTGGTGATAGATTTAGTTTGTGTAACATTTCTAGCGTCTTTTCTGGAGACAGGAATACCACATCACTATACTGTGCAAGATTTAAAAAAATTAAACAAATAAATAAGTAAGAAGAATAATGAGTTTAATTAAACAAGTACTTTCCCATGATTTACTCCACACAGACACTGCAGGAGCTTTTTGAACCCACTTTATTTAAGAAGTAAAATGCAGGGTTTTTTTTTGAACAAATGAACAAATTATTTGTTTTTGTTTTTCGAAAAATAACTTGTATTTCACTGCTAAAATGCAGTCCTTATTTTCTGTGTCTCTTATTTAATATTGCTCCTTAATAAAGAAACATATTCCATGTCCGATTAATCGATAGAATCCTCGATTACTAAAATAATCGATATCAACAGCCCTAAATGGAACAGTTAAACATTGGTTTATTTTGTAGAGAGAAAAAAACCAACTAAACAGGCGTATACCTGATACAAACACATCCTGAAGTTTTGGGAGGGTGTCTGTAACGGAAGGCTCAGACAGATACAATCGCAGGTTATACAGTTTCTACTGAAGGGTCAGGTGAACAACAAACACTTATACAGGGTAATATTCAGAGTAATCCATGGACTAGAAACCAAAGGAAGATCAGTAATTAAGCTATTACCTCTGGACTGTAAGATCTCAGGTTCAAATCCCAGCACCACCACCAAGCTGCCCTTAACCCTTAAGTACTTGGGGCCAGTCGATAAGGGTGTCTGCCAAATGCCGAAAACGTTCCGTTCAAATGTTCAATATTCAAACCGCAAATAGATTAGAAGATAAAAAACAGGAAATGAATGTAATTAGATTCTATAAGGGTATAACGCTCCTGCTCTTCCGTGTATATATTTCCAAAACTCTTTGAAATGAATAATTTCTCCATCTATATTTTGTTCATTTTGAGCTGTTCATTTTAATCGCTTCATACCGTAATGATATATTAATATAGCTGAAATCCTACACAGTGTCTCACAAGGCTTTAGTGACTGGTGGCAGTTCACGATCAATGCCATGTGTGTATTCACTCACCTGTCTTTTGTATCATTAACAGCCTGGGAGTTCACATGCCAGGAGGAGGAGAAGGGCAAGTAGGAGGAAGAGGAGAGCGTGAAGGATAGAGTTTCCCTGGTTACAGGAGGGACACTCACAACTGCAGTGACTGGAGCTCGAGGTGAGAATCGACACATTCACTGTTTGGCTTTCTAATGCTCTTCTGGATCCCGGCTTTTGAAAGCATGTCCTATCTGGCAGTATTTGTTCTTTTCTGTATTCGAATCGATATTTTGCAGATATGCGTGTGTACCATGGACATTTAATCAAATAAGGCATGCAGATCTCACTTTGGTCACAAGTATTACATTCTTTGCATGTGCACTGCACTGAAAGTCCTGCACTGAATCTATTACACCCCTCGCGAGTCCAGGACTTTCAGTGCAGTGCACATGCAAAGACTGTAATACTTGTCTTACGTGCACAACACAGTTCAGATGTCTTATGAAAATCTTTAATGGCAGACCACAAGTTTCTTTAGTCTCCTCCTCATGTCCCTGTGGCTACATGATCCATACCAGAAACGCTATTTGAACTGCGCACCACTTCCTTTATGACAGACCGTCGATATGGATTCTTTGTACTTTATGTACAGCGTCAAGAATTTCTCTTGAAGTGAGAAATGGATTTGACATATTTTTTATTTTTTTGTATTCGATCACACATATGTATATAAAAATGACCTTCTCCAAGCAATTTAGTGTTTTGCAATTCTTCCCCCTATAACTATATGGAAATTGATTTAAAAACAGAGGTACACTCCGAAGGGCACATTTTTGTGTACCATTACACCAGTAATTACTGCGTGTGTAAGTATTGCACAATAGTATTGTTTTACATGTCCTACGGGATGAATATAATACCTGGAACTTATACCAAACCCTTCTTTTTTTAAATTAAATTAAATTTTTTTTTAAATAAGCTCGTCATTTTTACACTGAAATCTGCTTTTATCATTTCTAATTTGTTTGTATCCTATAATAAATAGAAGCATGATTGAGAAACCACATAAAGAATTCCTTTCTCTTGTTCATATGGAGCTCTGTAAGTTCCTTTGGTTTTTGCTGTCTCGCTTTCCTGCCTCGTTATCCGAGTTCAGTTGAGAGTGGAATAAGGAACAGGAGCTATCTGACCCTGCCAAGTGCCTATGAGTATAATGAGGGTTTTTTTTTCTCCCCTCCATAAGATTTGTGGATATATGAACCATGGCCTCATGTGTCTTGTTAAATTATTCACTGTGGGCTAGGTGAGCTCTACCTCATCCTTCTCAGGTGCTTGTGAATAATTAATCCTTACGTCTTCTTTTCCTCAAAAGGGTTTTTTTCTTCACATTTTCTGCCTGTTTCCTTCCAGTTCACTGCATGTGTGTGTGTGTGTGTGTGTGTGAGAATCGATGTAGTTTATAGTCATGTAGCTGTGTGTATGTCACCTGCACTGGCATCCTTTTTTTGAAATGAACACTGAATCTATTCTGAGTCAGTCCTGTGACTGTGTTGTTTACCTGCGTGTGTGTGTGTGTGTTATGATGCGAGGCTTTGTGTGTTACTTGTCAATTTCAGGGCCCCCCCCCCCGCACACACAGGGCCTTAAAACACTGAATAAATGCTGTATGACTCGCGAGGGGGGAAATTCTCTACGGGATGCTATAAATGTTAGCCAGCGCTTTGTAAGCTGCTTCTCTTTAACACACTTCAGTGTGAGCAGATTGTGTGAAACTGTGTGTAATGTATGTCTAATGTATGCTGTTTGATTTCTAATTATTGGTATTGGTGTAATGGTACGTGTTGTTTGAACCTTTCAGTAGAGGGCTTTCGTTTTGCTGCACAACTGTACTGAATGCAAAGCTTTTTACCTGCAGAACAGAGATCCAATCTGAGCGCCCTCAGGAACATATTATGTGGCGGACTGCAAATTTCACTTTCTTCCTTGAACTCTTATGCTCTTTTTTATTATTAAACTTAAGTATTCATAACAATGCCAAGGGGTTTAAAAAAAAGAAAAGAAAGTAGAGATTGTGTAGTGTCAGTGTGGCTACTCACTTGTACTGGAAATAAGAGTTGTAGTACGTCATCTCAAGTGATATGGGTTCTTTAGCATTTTTTGTACAGTTTTTGTACAGGGAGTCTGTGCCTATCTCAGACGTCTATGGGCATTAAGGCAGGATACACCCTGGATGGAATGCCAACCCATCGCAGGGCACACACACACACACATTCACACACACATTCACACACACAATTTTCCAAGGTGTCAATCAACCTACCGTGCATGTTTTTGGACCGGGGAGGAAACCGTAGAACCCGGAGAAAAAACCCCCTGAGGCACGGCGAGAAGGGGAGAACATGCAAACTCCACACACACATGGCCGAGACGGGAATCGAACCCGGACCCTGACGGTGTGAGGCAAACGTGCTAATCACTAAACCACCGCGCATCCCTTAGTAGAACAATTCTTTAGAAAATTAAATATAAAACACACATACATGTTTATTTTACTATTATTATTAAATTGGGTCTAACGAATGTAAACTTTTAGTTACATTTTTCAACATATTTAATTTGTGCCAAATTAACCGATTACTCAGATTAATCATTATAATAGTTTATTACATTCATTTTGATTCATTTTATTCTATTAAATTTTATACTGTATATTATTTAACCCAGCCGGCATTTTATTTAAAATAGTTTTCAAAACTGTTGTACACAAAAAGATTTTAAGTTACCGTAAATTCTGGACTATAAGCCGCTACTTTTTTCCTAGGTTTTGAACCATGCGGCTAATAATAAGGTGCGGCTATTCTGCAGATTTTTTCCCGACCGCTAGGGGCTCTAACCGGAATTAGAATCAAAACTAACACAAAATAAATGCAAAGAAGAAGAATGCGCTAGTTCCTCTTTAGCAGATATAAGTGTGTAGAAGCGGATAGAAGGAGGACAAACTCTATCTTTACAAGGTTAAGGTGGCGTCATTTCACACACAGGAGAAATGAAGATAAATACTGTAAATAGCGCTTATTTTCTCTTGGTTCTGTCCCGTTTTAATCAGCAAAGTTGCTGCTGCTCGGTGCTCTCTCTCTCCTCCCTGCTCTTTTCCCCCACACACACACACACACACACACACACACACACACCCCCCCCCCACACACACACACACACACGCACGCACACACGCACAAATCCCGATATAAGCCCGGTTCACTCTACAATCCCCGTCCGGGCTCGTAGCACATACCTAGTGTCGCGGACACGGACGCTCGATATATGTTTATGCCTAACCTTTGTCTGTTCCCGATTCACGGACTTCCAAGTCCGCCACCGCTCCTGCTCTCCGGTAGTCCCGGTACCACGGCGCGCAGAGCGCAAGGCTCCCTAGCCTGTCTGGCCGCTCCGTATGAGCGGCGTCTCCTGAGTTCTTTATTCTAATAAATCCTGTTTTGTATGAATTCCGGATCTCCGCGTCTCTGTGCAGCGTCCACCGTTACACCGTGTTAAAATACAGGTTAGGAAAGGATCTATTTAGGTACATACATGTACATTTACAATTCTAAAGCGGATGCGGATGCGGCTTGTATGCAGGTGCGGCTTATTTATTTATTTTTTGGGTTTTTTTTTTAAATAGAGCGGATGCGGCTTATATGCAGGTGCGCTTTATAGTCCAGAATTTACGGTAATAAAAGAGAAAAACTTCATTTAAAATACTGTATTTTGCATTTCTGCTCCTAACCGTCCCGAAATTGAGCTGCCATGTACCAAGGTCGGTACCGAACAACACGTATTGAGTAGCGTTACACCCCAATTACTGGTGATCTCTCCCATCTATAATGACTGCAGCTGTTATTATGGGGCTGTAAGGCGATTGTGAAATCTCACAATCACACCTCAAACCAATAATAAACTCCTTCAAATCTGGCACCAAAATAGATCCAGTGCATTCATAACAAACTACATTAGATCATCCCTATTGTAAACAAAAGGCTTAAGATATTGTGTTCAATAAGAAAATATGTATTTAGGACTCTTCCAGAATGCCTCAGCAAGGAAATCCAGGAGGTATTATTCGGGAATATTATTATTATTATTATTATTATTATAAGGCAGGTGGTGTTTGTCATTGGATTGTGCACTGAAAGGTGGTGAGGGCAAATCCCAGCACCACCAATGTTTTACCACTGGGCCCTTGAACGAGGCCCTTAACACTGCTCACACGCTCTGTTGTAATACTCTATGAACTACACTGGCATGCTGTGCCTCGCTATTGCTGATATTACTGATTGCCGAAATAGCCATTGATACTGGCATGGCATTGAAAGAACAAAGAAGTAAACAGTAAAGCGGTCAGGATTTTACAGTTAGCCACATGGAACAGTGCACTGTCTACTGAATTTAAAAATAGAGGGAAAATGTATATACAATAAGTGGTTTATTTTTTTTTGCAAAATTTTGCCATTTTCCCCACAATCTTATAATGACATGATGGATGATGACCATGTACGAGATTTTATAGGAATACTCGTTAAGGTTATTTGAGTCAGTGTTGGGTAATCGGTATAATGAAGTGAAGACCTAATGAAGACCTGAAGACCTTTTTTTGGCTCTGTGGTGCCTTCAGACACATTCTATGGTATGGTTTACCATCTCTGCTGCAGACAGGAAGCGACCGGACAAGCTCCCCTGGAGATTGCATTGGACACGGTACAGGAGGTGAGAGAAAGGAGGATGGTATCTAAGCTATCATCATTGCTGGAGAAGGAATCTCACCTCCTGCATGAGACAGTTTCATCTCTGAGCAGCTCCTTCAGTTACATACTATATTCGTTTTAAATCCTAAAGGTCTTCAGGAGCTCTACAGAAGGTCTTTTCTTCCTGCTGCTTTTAGAGTTTACACTCAGAGCTGCTCCCAGTGAACTTGCCACTACAACACAGTTGTTACTTCTGTTTTTTGTTTTTTTTTTAACTGTGCAATAAAAAATACACTCACGTCTCTGTGCAATAGCACCAGTTCAATATGTGCAATGAGCCAATTTTATTTATTTATTTTTGTATTTTTTGATACTGCTTTAGGGGCACGGTGGCTTAGTGGTTAGCATGTTCGCCTCACACCGCCAGGGTCCGTGTTCGATTCGGCCATGTGTGTGGAGTTTGCATGTTCTCCCCGTGCCTCAGGGGGTTTTTCACTCCGGGTTCTCCGGTTTCCTCCCGGTTCCAAAAACATGCACTGGTAGGTTGATTGGCACCTTGGAAAATTGTCCCTAGTGTATGAATGTGTGTGTGTGAATGTGAATGTGTGTGTGTGTGCTCTGTGATGGGTTGGCATTCCATCCAGGGTGTATCCTGCCTTAATGCCCATAGACGCCTGATATAGGCACAGACTTCCCGTGACCCGAGGGAAGATCGGATAAAGTGGTAGAAGATGAATGAATGAATGAATGATACTGCTTTTTCATTTTTAGAGTTTTATTTTCATTTTATTATGTTTTTGTATTTATACACTGTATATTTGTCTTTTTATTTTACATTTTTATTCTCTCTCCTGGCTGCTGTGAAATATCCCCACTGTGGGACAAATAAAGCCTGGTGAAGACTAAATCATAGCCTTAAAGACGTTACATGCGAATTAGGAATGGTAAGAGTCACATCAGTGCATTGGTAGAAAAGTCAAAGGTGTGACGCATTGTTTTATATTTTCTAGCATATTTGCATATTTATATATAATTATTATAGATACACTATATGGATGACATAACAAAATGAAGGACATCGAGGTGTGTCCTCCAAGTCACGTAGAATGTAGATCAATATGGCAGAAGTAGAGTTGCATCTTTTTTTTCTTTTCTTTCTTCTTTTTTTTTTTTTTTGCATTACAAAGTCCTGTAGTGAAGGTCAGAAGGCATTGCATAGTAACAGGGTGGATTTCTTTCATATACATCATTAATGTATCGTATTGTTGGCCGATTGCATCAGCCACATCCCTAATTCTTACAGTGAACGTACAGATGTTCTGGTACACCAGAATCAGCACGTGGAACCAGTGCACAGAAAAAGTCATGCATATGCACATCAAGAGTGTTGCATGTTAACTTCAAACATGACGACGACGATCTCGGTGATCCTGTTCATCGGTGCCACATGAACTAGTTTGTGTATTGCAGGAACTTCTGATCTGTGCAGGGGTTCATATGCAATAGTCTGTAGAGACTATTTTAAATGGTATGATGGAACCTCAGAGTGCCATTACTACAAAAGAAATGCCTTGTTGAGGAGATGTGGAGGATAATAGTCACAGTCTGGTTACATCTATAATTTATAAAACTAGCAGCTGTGGTGAACAGTAAAGCATCTCAGAATGCAAAACATTCAACCTGAGCTTGACAAGTCAATTCTACCAGATGATTATACACAAAAGATACACACCAGAGACTTGCAAGTTTTATATTTCATTTTTAATGGATTTACAATGGTGTTAAATGAATTAGACGATCTTATTGTGAAGCTGTAACAATGATCTGATCTATAATTCAGTAAGATATGAATGTTTGATTATATAGCTCGAAAAATATAGACGAAAAATAATAAAAAGAAAAATCTCTTTGCGCAAACTGCTGTTTTGCACACACTTGTTGAACGAAATGTTTAAATGTAAAGTATTTATTTTTTATATTCATACAGACGATCCCTATATTGCACAACCTTCTGTAGTGTACTGGTCAACGTTCTGTGTTACTGTTTTCTTGTCTCATTTTATTTATGTGTATCTCTGTGTTACATTGTTAATCTGTTGTTTGCTGTGGCAACTTGTTTTGTTTCACTATATACATGATTAAAATGACAATAAAGCCTAATAGACTTTAAAAAAAGGGAGTATAATAAGCATTTATGCATTAATTGATGGACCAAAAGTCATGATATTTTCTAGGGTTACAGATAACTAATATTTTGATAATTGATTAATCGGATGATTATTTATTTGATCTAGGAACGATTCCATGAGCAACTTGAGTCATTTGATTAGAAAAATTCATTGAGGCAAATTAATTTGCCCTATTGATTCATTTAGTGCATTTAATAAATATGGAGCACTGCGTTTCTGGCGGTGAAAGAAGCTAAGAAGCGCAACGTGAAGAAACTAGACTCACAGTTTCAACATAGTGACTCTCAGAGCCTGTGGCAGGGACTGAGAACCATTATGGACTATAAAGCGCCATCCTCCAGAATGCGGAATGCGGACGCTTCTCTGGCAGACGAGCTAAACACCTTTTATGCTCTCGTCGAGGCTGCAGCGAATCACGCTAGCGGTGCTAGCAGCATGAGCAGCGTGCACGCTGAGAGAGCCGGAGAGGGAATCACGTTCGCCATCTCGGAGCATGACGTGAGGAGGGCATTCAGGAGAGTGAAACACCAGGGAAGGCAGCAGGACCAGATGGCATCGCAGGTCGGGTTCTGAAAGCCTGCGCTGACCAGCTAGCACCGAAATATTCTACCTCTCTGTGGAACAGTCTGAGGTCCCGTCATGTTTCAAACACTCCCTCATTGTTCCTGTCCCGATGATGGCTCAACCCTGCCTGAATGAATACGCCCTGTAGCTCTGACCTCAGTAGTGATGCAGTGAAAGACTGGTCAGGGACTGCGTCACTCCCAGTCACACTGGATCCACTACAGATCGCCTGCTGCCAGAACTGGTCTACGCAGGACGCCATCACACATCTCCTCCATACAACTACAAACCACCTGGAATGCAGAAAAGAGAATTATGATGAGAATGCTGTTTGTGGACTACAGGTCAACATTCAACACCATAGTTCCCTCCACGCTTACCTCCAAGTAGGTACAACTACCCATCATTTGATCTCCAACCTCCTGACGGACAGATCACAAGCTGTACGGACAGGAAAACACACCTTATCTTCCCTCGTCCTCAGCACTGGAGCCAGTGGAGAGAGTGGACACTTTCCAGTACCTGGGTGTTCACATCATGCAGGGGACCTGTCTTTGTCCACACACACCAACACCCAAGTGAAGAAGGCCTGGCAGTGTCTATTCCACCTGAGATACTTACACACATGATTTATTTTCTTTCATTCATTCATTCATTCATTCATCTTCTACCGCTTTATCCGATCTTCCCTCGGGTCACGGGGAGTCTGTGTCTATCTCAGGTGTCTATTGGCATTAAGGCAAGATACACACTGGATGGAATGCCAACCCATCGCAGGGCACACACACACACATTCATACACTAGGGACAAGTGTATGAATAAAGGTGCCAATCAACCTACTGTGCATGTTTTTGGACCGGGAGGAGGAAACCGGAGAACCCGGAGAAAAACCCCCTGAGGCACGGGGAGAACATGCAAACTCCACACACACATGGTTGAGACGGGAATCGAACCCGGACCCTGGAGGTGTGAGGCGAAACGTGCTAAACCACTAAGCCACCGTGCCCCTATGTGATTTTTATTTATTTAATTTTTTCCATTTATTTATTATAAATGTCTGCACTATTTCTTTTCTCTTTTATGTTTGCATGTTGCGACGGTCGTAAGAAGCATTTCACTGCATGCGCTTGTACTGTGTATGTATGTGTATGTGACAAAAAGTCGAATTAATATAAAAAAAAATTCAAAAGCCACACACTGAGAATATCTATCTTTTATTTTGACATGATAAAGATGAATGCTGCTTGATGACCAGTGCATGGGGAACAAATTCCTTCATGCTGGGTTGTTCTTTATGGAAAAAACAAACAACAAAACAGCATTTGAGTACACAAGGTGAAGCAGTTTGTGTAAATCAACATTTGTTACACTTTAATGTTTCAGATCATCAAACAAATGTATATATTATTATTATTTTTTATATGCGGTCGATGTACCGGTCCATCATAGTGAAGAGGGAGCTGAGCTAAAAGGCAAAGCTCTCAATTTACTGGTCGATCTACGTTCCTACTCTCACCTATGGCCATGAGCTTGGGTCATGACCGAAAGGACCAGATCCCGGATACAGGCGGCCGAAATAGCTGGCGTGGCTCGGGCATCTATTTTCGGATGCCTCCTGGGCGCCTTCCAGGGGAGGTGTTTCGGGCATGTCCCTCCGGGAAAAGGCCTCGGGGAAGACCCAGAACACGTTGGAGGGACTATGTCTCTCGACTGTCCTGGGAACGCCTCGGCGTCCCCCCGGGGGAGCTAGAGGAAGTGGCTGGAGAGAGGGAAGTCTGGGCATCTCTGCTTAGACTGCTGCCCCCGCGACCCGGTCCCGGATAAGCGGAGGAAGATGGATGGATGGATGGATGGATATTTTTTATATGAGATTTTAAATGAAGGTTTTTATTGTTAAGGGAAAGTAAAAATCCATGGCCATGTGTGGCCGGGTGTGGCCAGAGAAAATGTGTTTCTGCCACACCTGTTTGAAATCACTTGAACAGGAATTGCATGACAAAGTGAAGTAGATAAAACGATCCTCAAAAGATCTATCTGTGCATGACTATAAAGCCATTTTTAAAGCTTTGGGTCTCAAGCCAACAACAGCGAGAACTGTTATCCACTGTTAAGTGGTGAAGGCATGGAACAGTGGAGAACCTTCCCAGGAGTGGCCGGCGGACCCGAAATACCTCAAGAATGTAGCGGTGACTTATCCGAGAGGTCACAAAAGACCCTCAACAGCATGCAAAGAACTGCAGGAATCACTTTCCTCAGTTACAGTTATTGTTCATGACTACACCACAAGAAATAGAATGGGCAGAAAACCAAAAACCACTGCTGAGCAAAAAGAACATAAAGGCTTGTCCCAGTTTTGTCAGAAAACGTCTTGATGATCCCCAAGACCTTTGGGGAAAATACTCTGTGGACTGAGAAGACAAAACGTTTTTTTGGAAGGTGTGTATCCCATTATGTCTGGCGTAAAAGTAACACTGCATTTCAGAAATAGAACATCATACCAACAGTAAAGTATGGTGGTGGTAGTGTGATGGTCTGAGGCTGTTTTTCTGCTTCAGGACCTGGAAGACCATGAATTGTCCTGTCTACCAAAAAAATCCTGAAGGAGAATGTCCGGCCATCTGTGACCTCAAGCAAACTTGGGTTCTGCAGCATGACAATGACCCAAAACACACCAGCAAGTCCACCTCTGAATGAAAGCTGAAAACAAAAAAATGAAGACTTTAGAGTGGCCGAGTCAAAGTCCTGACCTGAATCCTATTGAGATGCTGTGACATGATCTTAAAAAGGCAGTTCTTGCTTGAAAACCCTCCAATGTGGCGGGAATAGAACAATTCTGTAAAGACGAGTGGATCAAAATTCCTCCACAGTTCTGTAACAGACCCATTGCAAGTTATTGCAGACAATTGATTGCTAAGGGTGGCCCTACCAATTTTTAGGATTACACAGGGCCATTTTGGACTTTGTTTTCCCTTATTAATAAAAACCTTCATTTAAAAACTATTTTGTGTTTTCTTGTGTTCATTCATTCATTCATCTTCTACCACTTTATCTGATCTTCCCTCGGGGCACGGGGAGCCTGTGCCTATCTCAGGAGTCTATGGGTATTAAGGCAGGATACACCCTGGATGGAATGCCAACCCATCGCAGGACACACACACACACACACACACCATTCATACACTAGGGACAATTTTCCAAGGTGCCAATCAACCTACCATGCATGTTTTTGGACCGGGAGGAAACCGGAGAACCCGGAGAACCCGGAGAAAAACCCCCTGAGGCACGGAGAGAACATGCAAACTCCACACACACATGGCCGAGACGGGAATCAAACCCGGACCCTGGCGGTGTGAGGCGAATGTGTTAACCACTAAACCACCGTACCCCTGTTTTCTCGTGTTATCTGACTAATATCAAAAATAGAGGAAATTAGGAAAGGCAACACTTTTTCCCACCACTGTAAAGCTAAAAATGATATAAAGAGAGAATGGAACAGAGAAGCACTGCAGAGCTTTTACACAAAAGAGGAAAAAAGTTTTGAAATTACGAAGCATTGGCTGAAAATGGGAGGGGTTAGATCAGTGGTCTAAGGGGGTTTGAGCCCCTGTATGGCCAAGTTGCTGTCCTTTGCTCCTTGAGCAAGATCCATAAACCCTCTGTGCTCCAGGGGGCACCATATCATGGCTGATGCCCTGCGCTCTGACCCCAGCTACCAACAACAAGCTGGGATATGCGAAGAAAGAATTTCACTGTGCTGTAATGTATATGTGACAAATAAAGGCTGTTCTAACTTCTCTAACCAAAACAGTGTATAAAAATGTATATGGCATAAAAATGTCGATTAGTTGTTGCAGCTCATTGGGTTTAAAATTGATATAGTAACACGTGTTTCATGTTTGCAACTGTTTGTGTTTCAGAATGGTCTGGCCATGACTGCAAGTGAATGAAGACATCTCAGAAACGCCACCACACTTTTTTAGGTATGCCTTAATTTGCATGAATTATTTGGGAAAACCGATTACACATTGTCGTCCTTCACCCCTGCCTTGTGCATTGTTGGGAATGGCAGGCTCCAGAAATAGCCTTAACTGCCTGGATCCATCTTTGTCTGCTGAAGTCCCTGGTTGTTTCGGTAATGACAGGTTTATTCGACACGGCTTCAGGAGAAATGTCCTGCAACTCGGTGACAAATATAAGATTACCTGCCCATCAAATGGGACATTTACTTACTACAGACGAAGACATTATAATTGTACAGATATGACTCATTTACATTTGCTCTTTAATGGAAGCGGATGTTTTGGTTTTAAGAATATTTCATACGTTAGTGTTGGTTATATAGCTATACACTGAGATATATATATATCTCAGTATCACATTATTTTTGTCCATCTTGCTATCTTGCCTTGCTGCTTTGAGCCAGCAGGGACATATTAACACCAGCTTCTACACAATCCCTGCAGGCTTCTACTGTCTGCTCATTCACTATCACAGGCATGATATTTAGTGAATCTGACTCATGTCTGCAGTTGCTGTTTTCCCCCAGACCTCCAGTTTCTGAAAGGATGATCCTTAGAGAAGAGAAATGGGGCCTGACTGCAAATGAGAGATGGTCACTGAAAGGAATTGTACACAATACCACTTCCTGACAGAGAATTGGTGTTTGTGAGAGTTTGCCAGGAAATACATTTACATTTGCGGCATTTAGGCAGACGCCCTTATCCAGAGCGACTTACAACTGAGCAATTGAGGGTTAAGGGCCTTGCTCAAGGGCCCACTAGTGGCAGCTTGGTGGTGGTGGGGTTTGAACCCGTGATCTTCCGGTCCAGAGTACAACACCTTAACCACTGGGCTACCACCTCAGACATACATGCTGAGTGTGTCTCTGCTCGCATGCTTTTTATATATATATATATATGTGTGTGTGTGTGTGTGTGTGTGTGTGTGTGTGTGTGTGTGTGTGTGTGGTGTGTGGATATATGTGTGTATGTGTGTGATAATATTTATATATATAGATATATATATCAGTGTGTGTGTATGTGTGTGTGTGTGTGTGTGTGTGGTGTATATATATATATATATATATATATATATATATCTATATATATATATATATATATATATATATATATCTATATATATAATATATATACACATACACATATATACACACACACACACATATATATATATATATATATATATATATATATATATATATATATATATATATATATATATATATATATATATATCTATATATATATATATATATATATGTGTGTGAAAAGGTTTTGGCAAGTGTGTGAAAAAAATGCTGTAAACAAAGGATGCTTTAATCATGTTAATCATTTATTTTCATCAATAAACAAAATGCAGTGAATGAACAACAGGGAAATGAAAATCAAATCAATATTCATATAATTTATAATATAATAATAATTTATAATATCAATGTCACCCTTTGCCTTCAAAACATCAGCGATTCTTCTCGGTACACTTGCACACAGTTTTTTGTGGATCTCGGCTGCTAGGTTGTTCCATCTTGGAGACCTAAGCACAGATTTTCTGTGGATGTAGACGTTCTCACAACTTTCTCTCTCTTCATGTAATCTGACACACACTCGCATGATGTTGAGGGCACGGCCCCCACAGGGCCCTCATATCACCTCCACTACTTCTTGCTCTTCTTTCCGCTGAAGATAGTTCTTAATGACTTTGGTTGTTGTTTTGGGTCCTGCTGCAGAATAAATTTGGAGCCAATCATACGCCTCCTGATGGTATTGCATGATAGATAAAGTATCTGCCTGTATTTCTCAGCATTGAGAACACCTTTAATCCTGACCAAATCTCCAACTCCATTTGCAGAAATGCAGCCCCAAACGTTCAAGGAACCTCCACCATGCTTCACTGTTGCCTGCAGACACTATTGTACTGCTCTCCAGCCCTCTGACAAACAAACTGCCTTCTGCTACAGTTAAATATTAAACATTTAACATCATCAGTCAAGAGCATGTGCTACCAGCCCAGTTCCTATGTTTTTATGCATACTTGGGTGGTTCGGCCTTGTTCCCACGTATGGCTTTTTGGCTGCAACTCTTCTATGAAGACAACTTTTGGCCAGACTTCTCTGCCTGCTAGACATCTTCCGATTTGGAAGGGTAATAAGCTTGATGTGTCTTTCCTCTGATGCACTAAGTTTCCTTGTGCGACCACTGAGTCTACGATCCTCAACATTGCCCCTTTCTTTGTGCTTCTTCAAAAGAGCTTGAACAGCACGTCTCGAAACCCCAGTCTGCTTTAAAATCTTTGTCTGGGAGAGACCTTGTTGATGCAGAATAACTACCTTGTGTCTTGTTGCTCTGTTCAATCTTTCCATGTCTTTCACAAGCTCACCTTGGTAGCAGAGTTTGTACCTATAAGACTTGATGTTTTAAAGGCAAAAGTTAATCATGCGAAATATTGATTTGCTCACTTTGCATTTTGTAAATTGACAAAAATAAACTGTGTGTGTATATTTGTAGTGACTTGACTTTAGTGTCTCGTTGAGTCATCTTGGAGTACTATTATGTAAATCACAGTGATGGTAAACTCTTGAAATCTTTTTATTCCAATTTTAGTAAAGAAATATAGACATGTGTATTTTTGTGTATTGCTCCAATTAAGTGACTATGTCTATACTCTAGTTCTTTCCAAAAATGTTGGGACACTGGGCCAAATGTAAAGAAAAACAGAATGATATGATTTGCAATAATTCTATATTATATTCGCTATAAAGCGAACAAACAAATATATCAAACTGAGACGATATAATTTTACTTTAAGAAACACAATGTCATTTTCAATGTGATTGCTGCCACAGATCTTAAAAACATTGGGGCAGTTCTGTTTTTTTCCGCGGTGTAGCATCACCCCTCCTGTAGCTGCTCCACAGTTGTATTTTGTTGTATTTTTCATTTCCTGATATGCTTAATGTTGTCACATGGTGAATACTCTCAACTGCAGGCAGGTTCGTTCAGCACGTAGATTCTTTTAAGGGATTCTGCTGTAATAGCTGTAGTTAGTGGTGTCTTGCTGTATGCAAGGTCTTTCCTGTCAAAGACAAATTCTGGATGGAAACATTTGTTGCCTGTGTATACCATTCAGCATTAATGGAGCTTCTGCAAATGTGCAAGCTGTCATTCAAGTGCTCATTCACTCATCCGTCGTCGAGATCTGCTGCTGAACTGACAAACAGAATCGCTCGTGCCATCCAACCAGAGCCCACGCTGCTGATCCAAACTAAAGCCAGCGAACTCCTAAACTTCCCCCTGCCCAGGAAGGAGAAGAACATTCGGAGATAGAATGAGTAACATTCGGAGAGAGAGGGAGAAGAACGTTCGGAGAGAGAATATGAGAAGAACGTTCGGAGAGAGAATATGAGAAGAAGAGTGAGAAGAACGTTCGGAGAGAGAATATGAGAAGAACGTTCGGAGAGAGAGGGAGAAGAACGTTCGGAGAGAGAGTGAGAAGAACGTTCGGAGAGAGAGAGAGAAGAACGCTGAGAAGAACGTTCGGAGAGAGAGTGAGAAGAACGTTCGGAGAGAGAGAGAGAAGAAGAACGTTCGGAGAGAGAGAGAGAAGAACGTTCGGAGAGAGAGAGAGAAGAAGTTCGAAGAGAGAAGAACGTAGAGATCGAGAGAGAACGTTCGGAGAGAGAATATGAGAAGAACGTTCGGAGAGAGAGTGAGAGAGAGTGAGAAGAACGAACGCTCGGAGAGAGAGTGAGAAGACGTTTGGAGCGAGAGAAAGAGAGAGAGAGGGAAAGAGAGAGTGAGCGTCGGAGAGAGAGAAGAACGTTCGAGAGAGAGAGAGTTCGGAGAGAGAGTGAGAAGAACGAGAGAGAGTTAGAAGACGGAGAGAGAGTGAGAAGAACGTTCGAGAGAGAGAGAAACGAGAAGAATAACGTTCGGAGAGAGAGAGATGAGAAGTTCGAAGAGAGAGAGAGAACGTTCGGAGAGAGAGAGAACGTTCGGAGAGAGAACGAGAGAGAGAGAGAAGAACGTTCGGAGAGAGAATGAGAGAAGAACGTTCGGAGAGAGAGGGAGAAGAACGTTCGGAGAGAGAATGTGAGAAGAACGTTCGGAGAGAGAGTGAGAAGAACGTTCGGAGAGAGAGTGAGAAGAACGTTCGGAGAGAGAGGGAGAAGAACGAGAGAGAGTGAGACGTTCGGAGAGAGAGAGTTCGAGAGAGAGTATGAGAAGAACGTTCGGAGAGAGAATATCGAGAGAGTTCGGAGAGAGAGAGGAGAAGAACGTTCGGAGAGAGAATATGAGAGAACGTTCGGAGCGAGAGTGAGAAGAACGTCGGAGAGAGAGAAGAACGTTCGGAGAGAGAGATGAGAAGAACGAGAGAGATGAGACGTTCGAGAGAGAGAGAACGTTCGAGAAGAATATGAGAAGAAACGTAGAGAGGGAGAAATCGGAGAGAGAAGAGGTAGAACGTTCGAGAGAGAAGAGAGTTCGGAAGAGAGTATGAGAAGACGTTCGGAGAGAGAATATGAGAAGAACGTTCGGAGAGAGAGTGAGAAGACCGTTCGGAGAGAGTGAAAGAACGTTCGGAGAGAGAGAGAGAAGAACGTTCGGAGAGAGAGAGAGAAGAACGTTCGGAGAGAGAGAGAAGAACGTTCGGAGAGAGAGAGAGAAGAACGTTCGGAGGAGAGTGAGAAGAACGTTCGGAGAGAGAGTGAGAAGAACGTTCGGAGAGAGAGTGTGAGAAGAACGTTCGGAGAGAGAGTGTGAGAAGAACGTTCGGAGAGAGAGAATAACGTTCGAGAAGAAGTGAGAAGAACGTTCGGAGAGAGAGTGTGAGAAGAACGTTCGGAGAGAGAGTGTGAGAAGAACGTTCGGAGAGAGAGGGAGAAGAAGAACGTTCGGAGAGAGAGAGAGAATATGAGAATAACGTTCGGAGAGAGAGTATGAGAAGAACGTTCGGAGAGAGAATATCAGAAGACCGTTCGGAGAGAGAGGGAGAAGAACGTTCGGAGAGAGAATATCAGAAGACCGTTCGGAGAGAGTGAGTGAGAAGAACGTTCGGAGAGAGAGAAGACGTGTGAGAAGAACGTTCGGAGAGAGAATATCGAGAGTGAGAAGAACGTCGGAGAGAGTGAGTGAGAAGAACGTTCGGAGAGAGAATATGAGAAGAACGTTCGGAGAGAGATGAGAGAAGAACGTTCGGAGAGAGAGAGTGAGAGAAGAACGTTCGGAGAGAGAGTGAGAAGAACGTTCGGAACGAGAAGGAAGTTCGTTTCAGGATTCGGAGAGAGAGAGAGAAGAGACGTGAGAAGAACGTTCGGAGAGAGAGAGAAGAACGTTCGGAGAGAGAGAGTGAGAAGAACGTTCGGAGAGAGAGTGAGAAGAACGTTCGGAGAGAGAGAGAGAAGAAGAGAGAGTGAGCGTTCGGAGAGAGAATATGAGAAGACCGTTCGGAGAGAGAGTGAGAAGAACGCTCGGAGAGAGAGAGAGAAGAACGTTCGGAGAAGAAGAGAAGAACGTTCGGAGAGAGAGAGAATGTTCGAGAAGAACGTTCGGAGAGAGAGAGAAGAACGTGTGAGAAGAACGTTCGGAGAGAGAGTGTGAGAAGAACGTTCGGAGAGAGAGTGTGAGAAGAACGTTCGGAGAGAGAGTGTGAGAAGAACGTTCGGAGAGAGAGGGAGAGGGAGAAGAACGTTCGGAGAGAGAGGGAGAAGAAGTGAGACGTTCGGAGCGAGAGTTGAGAAGAACGTTCGAGAGAGAGGGAGAAGAACGTTCGGAGAGAGAGATATGAGAAGAACGTAAGAGAGTGAGAAGAACGTTCGGAGAGAGAGTAGAAGAACGTGAGAAGAACGTTCGGAGAGAGAATATCAGAAGACCGTTCGGAGAGAGAGAGAGAAGAACGCTCGGAGAGAGAGAGAGAGAGAACGTTCGGAGAAAGAGAGAGAAGAACGTTCGGAGAGAGAATATCAGAAGACCGTTCGGAGAGAGAGAGAGTTCGGAAGAAGAGAGTGAGAACGCTCGGAGAGAGAGAGAGAAGAACGTTCGGAGAAAGAGTGAGAAGAACGTTCGGAGAGAGAGAGAAGAACGTGAGAAGAACGTTCGGAGAGAGAGAGAGAAGAAGAGAGAAGAACGTTCGGAGAAGAGAGAGAGAAGAACGTTCGGAGAGAGAGAGAGAGTTCGAGAGGTTCGAGAAGAGACGTTAGAAGGAGATTCGTTCGGAGAGAGAGAGAGAAGAACGCTCGGAGAGAGAGAGAGAGATAGAGACGTTCGGAGAGAGAGTGAGAAAGAACGTTCGGAGAAAGCGAAGACGAGACGTTCGGAGAGAGAGAGAAGAACGTTGGAGAGAGAGAGAAGGAACGTTCGGAGAGAGAGAGTGAGAAGAACGTTCGGAGAGAGAGAGAGAGAACATGGAGAGTGAGAAGAACGTTCGGAGAGAGAGAGAGAAGAACGTGAGAAGAGTGAGAAGAACGTTCGGAGAGAGTGAGTGAGAAGAACGTTCGGAGAGAGAATATCAGAGAGAGAAGAAGAGAGAGAAGAACGTTCGGAGAGAGAGAGTGAGAAGAACGTTCGGAGAGAGAGAGAGAAGAACGCTGAGAAGAACGTTCGGAGAGAGAGAGAGATGAGAAGAACGTTCGGAGCGAAGAGAGAGAACGAGAGAGAGAAGAACGTTCGGAGAAAGAGAAGAAGTTCGGAGAAGAGGGAGAATGAGAAGGGGAAGAAGAGGAAAGAAGGGAGAAAGAGGGAATATAGAAGACGTTAGAAGAGTGAGAAAACGTTCGGAGAGAGAGAGAAGAACGTTCGGAGAGAGAGTGAGAAGAACGTTCGGGGAGAGAGAGAGAGAGGAGGAGAAGAACGTTCGGAAGAGAGAGAGAGTAGGAGAGAGGTGAGAAGAACGTTCGAAGAGAGAAAGATTTGAGAGAGAGTGAGAAGAAAGAGGGAGAATCGGAGAGAGTTCGGAGAGAGAGAGAGAGAAGAAACGTTCGGAGAGAGAGTGAGAAAGAATTCGGAAGAGACTTCGAGAGATAGTGAGAGAATGTTCGAGAGAGAGTGAGAGAGAGTGAGAAGAACGTTCGGAGAGAGAGAAGAACGTTCGGAGAGAGAGAGAGAGAGAACGTTCGGAGAGAGAGAGAGAGAGAGAGAGAGAAGAACGTTCGGAGAGAGAGAGAGAGAAGGAGAGAGGGCGTGAGAGAGAAGAGAGAGAGGATTTGAGAAGAACGGAGAGAGATGAGAGAGAGAGAGAGAGATGAGAGAGTACGTGAGAGTGAGAGAGAGGAGAGATCGGAGTAGAGAGAGAAGAAACGAGGGGTGAGAGAGTGAGAAAGTGAGAAGAACGTTTCGGTGAGAGAGAGTGAGAGTGAGAAGGTGGGGAGAGTTCGAGAGAGAGAGAGAGAGAGAGAGAGTGAGAAGAACGTTCGGAGAGAGAGAGAGAGAGAGAGAGAGAGAGAACGTTCGGAGAGAGAGAGAGGTGAGAGAGAGAGAGAGGAGAGAGAGAGAGAGTGAGAAGAACGTTCGGAGAGAGAGTGAGAAGAACGTTCGGAGAGAGAGAGAGAGAGAGACGTTCGCGAGAGTTCGGAGAGAGAGTGAGAAGAACGTTCGGAGAGAGAGAGAGAGAGAGAGAGAGTGAGAAGAACATTTTGGAACTGTGTATTGTTGGTGAGTCTTTAACCAGCTGTAGTTTAGGATACAGGGATTCTCAGGTACCAAACTCTGATAAGACGTGCACTGATTGGAGAGGTTTGTGTTGTTCAGTAAATGTTTATCACTTCTTAATTAACTCGTAGATTTTCTGAGATGAATGGTGAAAGAAAAGAAAATGACCCTAATATATTTCCAAAAAATAAAACGCAGATATCCGAGGCTGATTTCAATATTGTACTGATTTTTTTTTAATGTGAGAATAATATTACTTAATATTTTGAATACTGATATTAATAATCTTGATTGATATAAATCAGGGGTGCACGCACTTTTTCAGCCTGAGAGCTACTTATGACGTGACCGAGTCAAAATGATCTTAAATTATCTTAAATACAACTATGTACAGGGGGCACGGTGGCGTAGTGGTTAGCACGTTCGCCTCACACCGCCAGGGTCCGGGTTCGATTCCCGTCTCGGTCCATGTGTGTGTGGAGTTTGTGCATGTTCTCCCCGTGCCTCAGGGGGTTTTTCTCCGGGTTCTCCGGTTTCCCCCCGGTCCAAAAACATGCACGGTAGGTTGATTGGCACCTTGGAAAATTGTCCCTAGTGTGTGTGAATGTGTGTGTGATTGTGTGAGTGTGTGTGTGTGCCCTGCGATGGGTTGGCATTCCATCCAGGGTATATCCTGCCTTAATGCCCATAGACGCCTGATATAGGCACAGACTCCCCGTGACCCGAGAAAGATCGGATAAAGCGCTAGAAGATGAATGAATGAATGAACAACTATGTAAATTTTTGTTTTGTCATTACTTTACTCTGCTGACTTGCACTGAATGGAATCACCGGAGGGAACTCAGTGTCATAGTTTATATGAACAGTGTGAAAATGGCGCTCCACATTTCCCTTCTTCAGTAAAGCGATTGTAGACTGACAGACGAGGCAAACGCACTTGGAGAATGACATTGTGAAAAAGAAGTCCTCCTCCCACTCCGTATGGTAGCGGCAGGTCTTCGGATTTTCACTTGCTCCAGCTTTTCCACTCATTTTTATCCCCTTACTCGCTAGCTTGCTAGAGTTTAGCTGTACTTAGCGCAGTCGTATGCGCATGTGCAGTGACGCGTGTGTCCGAGAAAGGTCAGGTCAGATGTCATTGTGAGGACGGATGAGAGGCTGGCGCCAACTTTCTTTTTCAATGGCATGTGATCTACCCACAATGCCTTTGCGATCGAGGGCACCCTGATCGAAATGTTCATTTTTCTCTTTTCTAGTGATGTCATAAAGCCTGTTAAATTATTTAATAGGTTTACACTCCATTTTTCCAGATTTTGTTACACTTATTATATGTACAAACTGCAATAGAAGTATTCTACTCACGAAGGACATGTTTAACCCGTGTGACAAGCAGGGTGCGAGCAAACCACAAAAGAATTGAATTAAGCGTGGAATATTACATCCATCTGCAATGCCAATATCAGATTTTCCCAGAAATGAATGACGACTTGATTATGAAGTGCACTCCGTTATAATGAAGGGCACTTTATCATGAAAGACTGCGGCTCTTGCGTGGGCCTGGAAGTGTAAAGACCACATGCTGATACCAGGTCCGCTTTTCTCTTACCAAATGAGCTTCTGTAAATTCATTGTAATTAGGGACCATTCACACAATCATACATAGATTACTAGGTGTGACTATGGACTTTTCAAGCACGTTATCATATGGCACACATCACTGTCTTAGCAAAGACAACATTGCATGGGTCTCAGAAGCTGCTACATTACATTGACATTTGCAGTATTTAGCAGACGCCCTTATCCAGGGGGACGTACAAGAAGTGCTTCAGGTCTCGATGTAAGGATAAGATTCATTCATGAAGGGTGAATAAAAACTTAAGTACACAAGCATAGACAGTTGATTATTTTTATTTTTTTAATGGATTTCTGGACAGTGAGATATAAAAGGAGAATAAAAGGAAGTGTTTATGATGGGTGTTGTTGGAAGAGGTATGTCTTCAATCGGCGTTTAAAGTTTGACAGTGTCTCTGTTGTTCGGACCTCCAGTGGAAGTTCGTTCCACCACCTCATAGGTGCCAGAACAGAAGAAGAGCCTTGAGCTGGTCTTACCTTTTACCCTGAGAGACGGTGGAACCAGGCGAGCAGTGCTGGACGCTCTCAGGCAGCGAGGTGCAGTACGGGAGGTGATGAGGTTTATTATGTCTGTCTATCCTTCCATCCATCCATAAGTTGTATTGTATATTAGTTTGTATATTAGTATCCTTACCGCCATGTGTTGTAATATTTGTGCATCAGTGTAAAAATGAGTCAAACTAACAAACAATTGTAATTACCGTTCAGTTTAGTAAACACTGTGTGGACACCTGAACATATTTGTTATATATTTGTAAATCCCCATATGCTGTTATAATATCTTACACTCTTTGTGCAAGGAGGTGCATTCTATTTTGGAGTGTTCTTGAGGTGATTTGTGTGCGAGAGTGTTAGTGAAGTCGTGCACTGATGTAACTGAGGTGGCTGTGTTCACTGTCACCTTAAAGGTATTCAGTAGGGTTGAGGTCAGAGCTCTATAGCACGATATATATTCCTGTCCGACCCATGTCAATTAAACAAATGCACATTATCTTGTTGGGATGGGTTTGCATCTCCTTGTTGAAAGGAAAGGAAAAGTAATACTAAAGTGTAGACCACTAAGGAAAAGGATTTTGTTTGCCTGCTTTATGAATTCAATACAGAATGAACTTGTGTGATGATTCACGTTCGATCAAAACCATTATAGTGTTGTTCACCGAATCAGTCTCAAGGATTTTCTGATCTCTTGTTCCAGAGAGATTCGAGGTCCCAATTTTGCTTAAATGTGAAAAATAAATAAAAGCAATTTGATTTGTCAATGTTCTTTTTAAAAAATATCCCTTTTCAACTATTCTTTTTATAATATAATATTTTAACCTTTTATTTCGTGAACCTTTTTCCATTTATAAACCGTTACCACCACGTTGCAGCCTCTTTAGCACTGTAGTGTGTTCTCGATTCTGAATGAATGTGTGTCAATGGGCATGTGTGTGTCTGTGACCGGAAGCCACTCCCTTTAGTAGTCATGGGAATGTGATTGATTTAACGTTGTTGGACAGCTTTGACACACGGCTTTTAGTTGTTCTGGTTTCATCAGGTGGGTTTTATTGCTTTCCTAAAATAGCTGATGATGTAAAGAATGACCCTGTCGATCATGGCCTGACTGAGAAAAGCACATCACAGGCCTGCTGCATGTTCTAGATTTTTTTAAAGTTTCTGACAGGATCAAATCAGGAAAAAAAATATTGCTGCATGGGGCATAGTAGATAGGCAATGCTGGCATTATAACACATATGCAGTATTTTGGTCAGGTCAGTCCTTTAGTAAATGGGTGATTATAGTGAATCCATGAATCCCCCTTTTGTAAATTCCGTTTCGTATTACTATAATACTTTTAGACAGCATGCAGTAATAAACTTTAGCTTGTTTCCAGTCATTTTTTTTTGCTATTCACTCCATCTTTATTACCTTTACCTTTATTACACCCCCCCTTCCCCCACATGCTTAGTCAGATTACAAAAAAATAACATTAACAGATCTTTAATGGTGATTTAAAGTGACATGCCCCTCCCTCTACTAGCCAATCTCGTATGACCTGCTTCTGGCAGTTGTTTCTATCCACCCAGTGCTGCTGCATTCATCAAAGCCTATTGATTTAAACTGTGTGTGTTTTTTTTTGCTCGGGGAGATGGAGGTAGTGGGCTGGGGAGAGTGAGAACAGTCAGATCAACTGAGCAGGCTTTTTTCATGAAGCAGGACTCGTTCTTGCTCTCGCAATGTTTGTGTGCCTCTCGGCAGGATTACTGGTCAACGTGCGGAAAGAGACACAGCTCCTAGAATGACGAGTGCAGCCCCAGCCCGCAAGCCGTATCGCAAGGCACCTCCGCAGCACCGCGAAACTCGCCACAATCAGCCCGTGCTCCGGGAGGACGTTATTGGAAGCCCCACAGCAACCTGTGACTCTCCGGTCCCGCATGCTCCAAGTCAGGTAATTTGTCTCCAAGATTATTCTAACGTTTTGCAGCGCACACGCTTTACTTTCCCGTACCGAAAATGCTCAGAAAGTGTCGAGGGGCCAGAGGTTTTCTCATTGTCCTGGTCAGACAGTGAACTGGAGGTCTCCAGTCTCTCTAGCCTAGAGCTCATTGTCCTTCCTCCTCCACGGATATTTAGCCACGGTGCTGTTGGAGTGTCTCTTCCTCCCAAACCAAGTACGGATATGAACCGGTTTATAAGCCGCAGTGAAGACCTGCTTTTCAAGTCTGTTGAGGAGGATCAATCGAGCTGGAGAGGGTCCCAGAAAAGTGCCGAGCGCTCGTTGGTCTTTAAGGAAGAGGCAGAAATATTTGTTCCCAGAGAGGAACAACATCTTTCAAAGTTCAAATTTCCGACAGCGGCGCTTCCAACCAAGAGCATCCTCAAGCAGACCCAGTATCTGAGAGTACATGCAAAAGACAGCCTCCGAAAATCCAAATCAGCAGAGATGCTGACGGGCCATAAGAGAAAGCCAAAGAGCTCGTCCTTGGACCAGGAGAGAAAGGCTGGCCTCCTTTTGCCAGGTTGTGATGCCTTCACAAGCCCTGCTTCACCAAGTTCAGTGCTGCCAGAATGGAAGGTCCGCCTCCTGGAGGAAAAGCTTAAGTTCTCCCGGTTCTTGGATGAAATTACTCGCAGAGTTCTGAGCCCTGAAAGCTTGAATTTGCTGGGTTATAAAAAGCAAGGAACCTCTAAAGGAATCCTGGCCCAGACGAATCCGTGTCAACACGGTGATCCCAAGGAGCAGAAACGGGAAAAGCATGATGCCAATCGACCGTGCACTGATTATGCCACCGTTCACGACAAACAGGCAACAAGAGAGAAGGGCAGCAGGTCCAGGACAAGTCACGTTTCACTGAAGGTCAACCTGGAACATGAGCCACAGAAAAGCCATACGGAGCCCAAAATGGAAAGAACGCGTCATCAATCGGAAGCATTTGATTATGGACTGACGGAGGTTAGTAGCGATTCCAGGCACAGTAGTGAGGCAGGGTGGGATGGCAGGAATCAACAGGGGGTTCAACAACAGCCACTATCCCACCAGTCAGCCCAGCGGGAGCCAAGGACTCAACCAAAGGACACTGTGAATAAATCAGGGCTGACAAAGCATGGAATGTCTACAATTCATCTGGAAAGTGAAAACATACCAGCATCGCAAACTGCTTTTTTGGTTGTATCACAAAGTAAGGTAAGTGTTTTTCCTTTATTATCCATATCCTTCTGTTGCTGAAAACTCTACCCTTTCCTAGATTCTTTATCCTTACCTACAAAATACAAGTTGTCCTTGAGTCCAGCTGAGTTTCGATCTTATGATAAAAATTCAAATTCAAACAGGAATATATATACATATATATATATATATATAGATATATATATATATATATATATATATATCTATATATATATATATACACACACACACACACACACACACACATACAGTACTGTGCAAAAGTTTTAGACAGGTGTGGAAAGAATTATGAAAACAGAGAATGCTTTCAGAAATATAAATAATAAATGATTGTTTATTTTTGTCAAGTTACAAAATGTTACAAAAGATCTGTGTTTACTTCTCCAAGATGGAACAACCAACCAGCCGAGTTCCTTCATAAACACTGTGTGTAAGTGTACTACTAAAAGTATTACTGCTGTTTTGAAGGCAAAGATACACACACACACATATATACCCCCAGATGAAGATGATTGTGGTTGATAAAACTGTTATACATGATTGTACACAACCAGTACAGAAGCAACAAAGTTACCGTAAATTCTGGACTATAAAGCGCACCTGCATATAAGCCGCATCTGCTCTATTTAAAAAAAAAAACCCAAAAAATTCATAAATAAGCCGCACCTGCATACAAGCCGCATCCGCTTTTGAATTGTAAATGTACATGTATGTACCTAAATAGATCCTTTCCTAACCTGTATTTTAACACGGTGTAACGGTGGACGCTGCACAGAGACGCGGAGATCCGGAATTCATACAAAACAGGATTTATTACAATAAAGAACTCAGGAGACGCCGCTCATACGGAGCGGCCAGACAGGCTAGGGAGCCTTGCGCTCTGCGCGCCGTGGTACCGGGCCGGGTACCGGGAGTAAAAGTACCGGAGAGCAGGAGCGGTGGCGGACTTGGAAGTCCGGGAATCGGGAACAGACAAAGGTTAGGCATAAACATATATCGAGCGTCCGTGTCCGCGACACTAGGTATGTGCTACGAGCCCGGACGGGGATTGTAGAGGTGAACCGGGCTTCGGTGCTTATATCGGGATTGGTGGGAGGGGCGTGAGTGTGCATGGTGTGTGGGGTGTGTGTGTTGTGTGTGTGTGTGTGTGTGTGTGTGTGTGTGTGTGTGTGTGTGTGGGGAAAAGAGCAGGGAGGAGAGAGAGAGAGAGAGAGCACCGAGCAGCAACTTTGCTGATTAAAACGGGACAGAACCAAGAGAAAATAAGCGCTATTTACAGTATTTATCTTCATTTCTCCTGTGTGTGAAATGACGTCACCTTAACCTTGTAAAGATAGAGTTTGTCCTCCTTCTATCCGCTTCTACACACTTATATCTGCTAAAGAGGAACTAGCGCATTCTTCTTCTTTGCATTTATTTTGTCGTTAGTTTTGATTCTAATTCCGGTTAGAGCCCCTAGCGGTCGGGAAAAAATCTGCAGAATAGCCGCACCTTATTATTAGCCGCATGGTTCAAAACCTAGGAAAAAAGTAGCGGCTTATAGTCCAGAATTTACGGTATATATAGAAAATGTTATATAGATGGGGTTAAAATAGAATAGAAGAGCCTTTATTTGTCACATATACATTACAGCACAGTGAAATTCTTTCATATCCCAGTTTGTTTGGAAGTTATGGTCAGCCATGATACAGTGCCCCTGGAGCACAGAGGCTTAAGGGCCTTGCTCAAGGACCCAAGAGTTGTCAAGTTGTTACTGATCCTGGGGGCTCTAACCCCTGACATTCCAGTCAGTAGCCCAGTGTCTTAATCTCTGGGCTACTTAAGCTTGCTCATGGTTAAAGGGAATATATTTATATTTACATTATATAAAACATTACTGCAAAAATGTAAAATGCTCTGTACAGTTAAGTGCACCGTTTTAGCTCTTAATTAGTGGAACAGCTGCCCAAATAATTTTTACTCAAATAAATGTATTAACCTCATATGGCATTTAACTCTCCATGTTTCTGCACCAACGAGGTGCACTTTTAATGGAACTGGACTAGTTAATTTTCCACGTTGCAATTTCAAAAGTAGAATATTCTTAATGAGGAATTCTGCTGTCGTGTGCAAGCATTTATTTTATGCATCTGTAGATGTAGATTATATTTGTATTATTTACTTTTATATGCTCTTATTAATATTGTATTATAATTAAGTAATGCATTTCATGTCTTTTTCTTATAGGAGTCATTATCAGATGCTGACAAAATCAAGTAAGTGTTTTTCTTATTTTTTTCTACTGTTGCTCTTTTCCTTACTGTGTCTGTGAAACATAAATACCTTAGATTATTCATAGGGGATATTTTTGCCTATTTCAGTTTAGTAGGTTTTTACTGTTTTATTTAAACGTGGCATCTCTGTGCCCAATGCAGTAAAGGGAAGACAGGGTAGACGTGCCCGGAAAGAATCAGTCAGTGACAGAACGCCTCTGTGCAGAGATCAATCCGTACACACGTGGACCCAGTTATTTATTTAAAAACTTTGCTGTCTTGCTGTTCTTTAAGTACATTAATGCACAGTGTGAACACTGGTGTCTTCTGCGGCGCTGAGGAGGGCCTCCTGGGAGTGTCTGTCTCTGCCATCTGTGCTAAGCTGCTGGGAACATGTTTTGTGCATTTTAAATGATTCCGATTTAGTCACAGAATCGGGTCTGTTTTTTGTAAGTGAAGCACATGCTGTTTGTGTTTTTGTTACTAAGCCACTGCATCACTATGCACCTCGCTTTGTGTGTTTAATACAACAAACCTCCAAGTAATGTGTAACTGAAGCATTTGTGCCACGTGACACTGGCAGCTTCATTGATTGGCCTAGATACTGAACGGTGGGGGGGGGGCGAATGATTTGCAAAGCTTGGCTACTGCCAAAACAGACACAGATGTCATAGTAAACACTTTTTTTTCCTGCCTCATTGACAAGGACTGCAATCAGCCATCCAGAGTTTATTCAAATTCTGTCCACACTCTACTTTTAGGTGTAATACAGGATCCTCATTGTAACACAGTGAGCAGTGTTCCTGTCCCTTTATTCTCTTTCTAATCTACCTGATTCTACCTGATACCTGTAGCTGGAATAGTCTTCAATAGGAGACACTCTGGGCAGCTGGGTTCATTCATAATCAGCCTCCATGAAGGTACTGAGCAGCTTGAGGATGAATCTGGACTATTATTAATATAAACAGTTGGCTATAATGGCTCAGGAGCACAGGGTGCATATAATCACTTTGCAGTGCACACCACAACTGTAATGAATGGCCTTTCCGTGCCACCTAGTTGAGGACGGGGTTCCCTTTTGAGTTACAATGAGTTTCCATTGCAGCGTTGCCACAGTCAACCATGAATTGCTCATCAGGGATAAAGTTAGAATTATAAGAAACAACCTTTTGCAAGCACTTTATCTGGGTAAAGTTACTTTGAGACATTGGCTATGTAAATAAAAATGAGTTGATGAGTGTCTTTGGGACACACAGGAAGGACTTTCAAATGCTTGCTTATGAATCATAGAATCTTGCAATCCAGATGGGCATTTTTATTGTTAGTGTCTGGTACCTTTTGTATGGAGATGACCTCTCTTCTATAGGAGGAGTCCGTTTATCCGGCTTGGCAGAATACCAATGTTTATATATTTATTTATTTATTTTTGGTGGCTTATCAGCAGACATGCACAATTATTTCATTCCAGTTAATACCTCCTGCCCTGAAAAGCATGTTGTGTTGTGTTCAGATTTCCCCTCTGAATAGTAATACACTGCAAGCTCTGCACTTCAGTACGATCCTGAAACCTTGTGACCAGAAACTTGGACAAAGCAAGGCTTCAGCAAATATCTTTTATATAACTGTGCTGTTTCCACACCATTCCATGTCACCTACATTTAGAGCAAGTTTTACATTCATATTTCTAATACATGTAGGTCATTTCCACTAATATATGATGCATCTGGGGGCACGGTGGCTTAGTGGTTAGCACGTTTGCCTCACACCGCCAGGGTCCGGGTTCGATTCCCGTCTCGGCCATGTGTGTGTGTGGAGTTTGCATGTTCTCCCCGTGCCTCAGGGGGTTTTTCTCCGGGTTCTCTGGTTTCCTCCCCCTCCCCCGGTCCAAAAAATATGCACGGTAGGTTGATTGACACCTTGGAAAATTGTCCCTAGTGTATGAATGTGTGTGTGTGAATGTGTGTGTGAGTGTGTGTGTGTGTGTGTGTCCTGCGATGGGTTGGCATTCCATCCAGGGTGTATCCTGCATTAATGCCCATAGACCCCCCTGAGATAGACACAGACTCCCCCTGTGACCCGAGGGAAGATCGGATAAAGCGGTAGAAGATGAATGAATGAATGAATGAATATGATGCATCTGCTGATTGTATAGATCAGGGGTGTCAAACTCAAATACACAGTGGGCCAAAATGTAAAACTTGAACAAAGTCGCGGGCCAGCATTGAAAAAAACGAACCGTTGAATATGGGACCCAAACAAGATTTGCTTTAACACTGAATATGGAACAAGCAACACTTATACAATACAATATATAACTTAATAGTCCAGATATGCAAAATCGAATTTCAAATAAAAAAAAACATCAATGATATTCATTTATTCAATAAAATTTAAATAATAATAAATAATCATTTTTAAAATAAAATAATAAGAAATCTATCGTGGCCCCCTCCATTCCTATCGCGCACTCACTCGTGTCGGACGCAGAAATGAGTGGCAACAAGTGAAGACCCGGTTCCCTCTATCCAAAACACGGGTATTTTCTGATATTATCTATCGCTATGACTTATGTCACAGAGGAGAGGGCGTTTCTGGGACCTGTCCTGATTGACGCTGCCAAAACAACAGCAAGGCATTATGGGAATCGTAGTATTAGTGATGAATGAATGCGCTGTATAATACCGGTGGGCCAGCTCTAGTAGTCATTTGGTATCCTCGCGGGCCAAATATAATTACGCTGGCCAGAGTTTGACACCTATAGTATAGACCTTTTCCATCACATTTTTGAGATCAAAAGATTAACACGATATTTTGTCAGCCAGATTTTTTTTCCATTATTTATTATTTTGTTAATTCTGGATAGAGTGATAGGGTTAGATCATCATAAAGGGACACAAAGTTCTTATGCAGCCCAGGACCTATGGATAGAGCTCTTTGCACACTTAACTGGAGAGATGAAATATAAAATGATTTACCACAGAAGAGTAACCATTTCACTGTACTAGAAACATTGCTATCATTTATAAAATAGGTTGCATTTATTCATAAACCAATCATACACGCATTAAATTCAATTTAATTTGTATATCAACTTTTAACATTGTCACAAAGCAACTTTACAGAATTACATTGTTTACGTCTTTATTCAATCCCGAAGTTTATCCCTAATGAGTAAGAAAGTGGTTACAGTGGGAAGAAAAAGCTTCCTGAAATGATATTCGGAAGAAAGGGGAAGAAACCTTGAGAGGAACCAGACACACAAAACTAGAGGTGGACCACTGCTGGATTTTACTGATACTAATATCCAGGTCCAATCATGTTTCCCAATGGCTGATTAATCTACTGATTTTTGTGCAATGGTTACTGGGTAACACAAACAAATCTCCATGTAAAATAGTACTGAACTTTGATTTATGTGAAATGGTAACACTTTGTATTTGTAACATTAACCGAAGTTAATACGTTCTTTAAATTCGTCATTTTCAACATTTACTCATACATTTCTTTATTCACGCATCAACAACGGGTGCAGATTAATCGCCAAAACCGATCAATCGATCAAGCACTACTCAAAGTAACCCCAACCTCATCTGGGTGGAACAGAATGTTCATTTATTGTAGTTTCATCATTTTTGCAGTGTTCAACTGTTCACTGATGGACACACATGCAAAAAAAAAAACCCCAAGCAGTTGTAACAAAGTGTCAACACTAATCACAGTATAAATCTACCCTCATGGTTCCTGATCTCAACCATACACAAGAACCTCACGGATCTTTAGGCTGTTCATGTGGAACTATTCTCAGCTGCCGTGAGTGCCTATGTAATATAAATATATATAGGAGCCATCCAGATGTGGAGCATAAGGATTGATCAGGCAGGTTTTGAACGTGATTTTTGTGGTAATGTTCTGTAGTATAGTATATATAAATTTGATCAGATATTCACTAAATGATGTGATCTTCAATTGTATTACGTCTATAGCTATAAACCATGAACACACACACACACACACACACCAAAAAAACTGATATGAACAAATAGGAACATTTAAGCTGATGGAAGATTTAGCATTCTGTAGGTCACACTGGTAAAGGTTGAAAATTGGTCCCAATTTACTTTTGTTTTTTTCCTCGTCTTTAGATTTTAACCCAAGTACATCTTACTGGCATAGAATCTATTCAAAAGGCTCATTTTTGCCTTTGCCAAATCTTTTTTCGGTCTTAAGATTCATTGTTGAGGAGTTGTCTTGTGTTTCCAGCTCTTGAACTTTTATGGAGATTTTGTGGGCATCACTATGCAAATGAGCCGTGCTGAAACTGGATGATATGCGAGACAAATAAACAGCATTCAGAATTTCTGAAACCTTTTGTAAATTTGTATGAGAATTTTTTTAATTTACTTTGGTCTACATGCGAATAAAATATTTCTTTAATTATATTTGAATTATTAAAATTTTCGGGTGAGGAACTCTGTAGTTTGTTGGGGGGGGGGGAAAGAGCAGCATATTCCCAGAGCCGGTGGGCTTTTTTGGGGGGCATGCAGCAGATGTATTGTGTCTCATGACAGTAGTCCTTTTCTCTTCAGCACACAACTAACTGCCCCCAGCATATAGTGACATCATGGTCTCCCGCACACACACACACACACACACACACATGGTACACAGGCTCCCTAGTTAAATATGCACGTGTGCGCACAAATCTACAGTAAATTGTATTTGCAGACCTGCACAAACATTACATTTTGGACCAAAGGGGATGCTGGATTTAATGGAGTGGAATGGAATACTAATAGTTGAATGAAGATACCAAGCACTACAATATCAGCAGTGTTGATTCCCAACTTTTTTCCAGGCTCTTACAGCAGCAAAATGAAGACCTCCGCCGCCATCTCACACATACTACACACAAAATGGAGGCAATGGAAGCGGAGTTTGAGAATCGCCGACACTACATGCAGACAGAGATGGGCCGTACACGAGACGATCTGGAGAAAATGAAAGACAAGTTTCGAAGGTTCGACCCACCAGCTGTCTTTGTTTGTCTTCCTTTTTCTGTCCGTCTGTGTGTGTGTGTGTGTGTGTGTGTGTGTGTGTGTGAGTCTCACACTGTCTTTCTTGAATACCCTATGGATGTGTTAGCTCAGTAGCTCTGACTTGCTCAGCAACACAGTATCACCCAGACAAACTGACTCAGCCTCTAATTTCCGTTGGCTGGCGTTCACCATCTGGTTATGTACTTACTGTCTCTCCACTCTGTCTGGGACTCGGTGTCTCCTCTTTCCAACAGAGAACACCTTCCTATCTATTTTTAATGACTGTAATAAAAGCGGGAAAAGTAATGAGTGTATGAATATTCTGAGCACCATCAGTTCCAATTAATCTGATGTGCGCTCGGTGTTGGTGCTTCGGCGGCACAAGGCCTGTTTCACCACCAAGACCGGAGTGGATTGTCTGGGGGGAAAAAATGGTCTCTTATATTATTTAAAATTTTATATCAAGTAGATTTTTTCCTTTCAATGTCTTGGATGTTTTGCCTTGAGTGCTCCTGTCCTCAGCTGTCTCTCCTAGTTACACTCAGGACATGTTGGACCGCTGAGGTGCGAGACCACTTGTCAACTTCAATATTTCACAAATGAATCATGACCTTGTAGAAAATGAACTTTGACTGTCAAAAGCAGACCTGCTCAATCTATTTAAGTGTGTGTGGTTAAGCACATGAAATGAGATTTATCTGCTGGATTTTATTTACTTTGTTTATGATTAAACATGGAAGAATAATGTGCCAAGACCTTTTATAATATATGGACAGTTTGTGGACAGATGCACATAAGATTTGTGGGTGCCTTTTTTTTTTTTTGAACATTTCATTACACATTTAACCTCCACTCTTATGTGAAGGTGTTCACCTTATTTTACATTAGTATGTAGGGTGAGGAGGGTTGGGGTTCCGTCATTGGGGTTCACAATATATAGCAATCGTTCCACATTCAAAGCATGTAAAGCGTATTTTCACAGAGATGTCTTTGTGTACAGGAGCGTTGTCATGCCGGAACACGTTATGGTCTCCTTAAAATTTTTTTGTCCTGTTGCCTCCGGTGATTTTCCCAAACAGTTGCGCGCCTTCAACTTTGTGGTGAAAGTTTGGGGAAGAAAAACATATTGCTGGAAAAATCAGGTGCACCTTCAAATTGCTTAAGCTTCCAAAGTGCTGTGATTTATTAAGACTACAATGTTCCTATTATGGGGGTGGTCAGCACTCACACCGCCAGGGTCCGGGTTCGATTCCCGTCTCGGCCATGTGTGTGTGGAGTTTGTGCATGTTCTCCCCGTGCCTCAGGGGGTTTTTCTCCTTTTCTCCGGGTTCTCCGGTTTCCTCCCCGCTCCAAAAACATGCACGGTAGGTTGATTGGCACCTTGGAAAATTGTCCCTATTGTATGAATGTGTGTGTTTATGTGAAAAGACTCTGTTACTCTTCGTACCTCAATGTGTTAATATAAAGACAGGTATATTAATTAGTTAAACAACGATTGATATCTATTATAAAACTGCTTTTGCGGTTAGTTAGAGCCGGGAGGTTCATCCCTCGGTCATTCCTCTCAGAATGCTCTCTTCACTGTGGAACCAGTTTGCTCGACCAGTTACAGTATATTTTATCCACTTGTAAGTAAAAAAAGCAACAAATATAGTTGAGTAAAATGATATTTCACATCCAAAGTAGTGAACTTGAAGTAAAATTCTTCCCAAATGGAAATACTTCCTGTAAAGTACAGATACATGAAACAGCTACTTAAATACAGTAATATTTCATTCTGTGCTGTCCATCACTGTGTAGAAATACTTTTGGTTTGACTTTGACAAACTGTTATTGTTTTGTCATGTATTTAATTGGGCTTCCTTGTACGTATATTTACATCAGCAATGAAAATATTTGGTTGCTCTGTTCTGTAACTTGCCAAAAAAAAAAAATAAAACCCAATAGCATGAAACAGTGATTATAACGATCATCTTTGATCAGGATCCAATCAGGGAGAAAAGCATGACATGGAGATGCTAATTTGCACATCACTAAGGTTAATTACATACACAAAAATCTCAACTAATCTCTGTAAGGATGCCTTAAAAGCACTTGTGCGAGAGGAATATCGGCCAAAATACCCTCGGTTCTATTTTTAAACCCGTTTCTAAATGATGATTAAAAATAAATGGATTCTTTGAACATCCAGCCTGGTTTGCTGTCATTTAATGGCACTTGTTTCCTCTGAGCCCGTTTTTACCTGATTGTCAGCGTCTAATTCTGCTGCAATCAGACCAGTCTTTATTTCTAATCAGGCTGCGTACCTGTCTCATGTGCTGCAACCGGATGGCAACCGCATCCAATCAGCGTTCTTGCCGTCAAATGAGAACCTGCTTTACTGCTTTAGCTCCACTTTTCCAACACACTGTGCGAGTCTATAATAGTCTAATTGGATAACTATGGGGTGATGAATGTGTACACGTACGACTTGTCTTCTCTTTGCTATGAAACGCGTGTTTTAGAGCCGTCAGCCACTTTTAGAAAGTGGAAGACTTTTCTAATAATGATTGCTGTATGTATTTTTTTTCTCAGCCTCTCCCTGGGTAATCAGCAGTCTGACCCCAACTCTGCCATGAGCTAATCTACGTCTGCTGAAGTATAGTATGTTTGGATTTTCTTTTTTTTTTTTTCACCCCCTTGTCTTTCCGAGGAGGAAGCCTGAGTAATGGTGATTACTGAACATCCTGAGTGCATCAGTTATATTGAATTCTATTACACAGCATGGGTTTATACCTGTACTCATTGGCTGTAATCAGTGGTGCTTGTGAAAATGAATTTATTCCATTTTAATTGTTAAAAGGTAAGACAGAAACCCCCTTGTGTAACATTATATCGATTTGAGAGGGAGGGGGGGTGAGCTTGCTCTATTAACTGGGAAATGGAATCAGTCAATCCCAGCACTCTGTGTAAGAATACATTTATATTGATATTGATGATCCGGTATTAATGCTCAACTTAAAAATGCCTTGGTGTGTATTTACAAGATGTAATGTAGTGATGTATTCAGAATCTGGGTGGGTAAAAGAGAAGCTATAAAACATGAATCCCGCACTCAACCCCGAGTCCCTGAGCTCAGCCTGTGTTCAGAATCGAATATGAGATGAGGTGCATAACGAGCCTGAAAAGCAGGGAGTGTAAGGGCTCTGTGTAATACTGTGTGGTCGACGGATCAATCGGCTCGTTCGCTGGAGGCCGTGCCAAAGTTCATATCCTCATCACGCTGCCCCTGTCTAACATGCAGATTGTACTGTAATGTTAGCCTTTTTAAAAAATCTTTTTATCCATAAGAATTTATTTAATCAAGCATTTTATGTAAACGTCACATGATTTAAAACAGAATAATCTTTAGCTTTGTATCATAGGCTTTGAGACAAAACATAAAATAATGTTTGGCTGGCATGATGCTGCATATTACAAGAATTCTGTGTCTGTTGTGTGACGTCAGCGCATGTTTAATGTGTCAGCAGTGGGAGCTATATCTCTATATGGTAGATAGAGATATGGGGTTTTATCAGAGCCAACTCATCTTCCAATGATATGGCATAAGTCTTAGTAGGAGAAGGAATTCAAAGCAGTTGAGACATTGGAAACAATAACTACACAAACAAGTTTGCCAAAACTGCCATTTACTGAGAAAGCTATAACTATGGGTAACGAATATCATGTTAAGACAATAGTTTTGTATGTTTTTTAATAATTTATTTACATTATTAATGACATTTCTTTACATTATTTTTTTATTATTATTTGTGTATATGTTTTCATTGGTGTGTGTGTGAGTGTCTGTGCCTATCTCGGGCGTCTATGGGCATTAAGGCAGGATACACCCTGGATGGAATGCCAACCCATCACAGGGCACACACACACACACACACACACACACGGACACACATTCATACACTAGGGACAATTTTCCAAGGTGTCAATCAACCTACCGTGCATGTTTTTAGACCGGGAGGAAACTGGAGAACCCGGAGAAAAACCCCCTGAGGCACGGGGAGAACATGCAAACTCCACACACACATGACCGAGACGGGCTCATAATTTATTTATTGTGCAGTTAAAACTTCATCCTGAGGGTCATGGCTCTTCAATTCCATCCTTTTTCACAATAAGTGGATAGATATAGATATATATATAAGGCGTATTGTATGCACTGGTCCAAATGTGAGCATTATATATCTTTATAGCATCAACTATAAATCATTAACAAGAAGTGTTTTTCTTTTAACATAAGGGTTTGACAATAAAAAGAAAAGTGCTGCTTTTGAAGGCAACCTTACTGTTACAGTCATAAAAATAAAAAACTTGGATGTCATAGACACAGGTATAAAATATCAGCAGGTATATCATGGCTTGGTTGTCACAGTCTCCCGCTCGAATGTGTAGTGTTTCTGTGCAAGATTTTCTTGTTGAATTTAAAACTTGCTGCTCAAGCAAATAGCTGCAATTCACATAAGTCAATATGGACCACGCTTGTACGGAAATTGCTTTTTTTGGAGAGCGTAATGTAAATTGCATATTGACTATGATGCATCAATATTGATAACACTCGTCATAACTACTCCATAAACACTAGTGGATTTGTCCTGTGTCCATGTTCGAATATTGTATAGGTTCATTCATTCATTCATCTTCTACTGCTTTATCCGATCTTCCCTCGGGTCACGGGGAGTCTGTGCCTATCTCAGGCGTCTATGGGCATTAAGGCAGGATACACCCTGGATGGAATGCCAACCCATCGCAGGGCACACACACACACACACACACACACACTCATACACTAGGGACAATTTTCCAAGGTGCCAATCAACCTACCGTGCATGTTTTTGGACCGGGCGGAAACCGGAAAAAAAAAACCCTGAGGCACGGGGAGAACATGCACAAACTCCACACACACATGACCGAGACGGGAATCGAACCCGGATCCTAGCGGTGTGAGGCGAACGTGCTATAACCACTATGCCACCGTGCCCCCTATTGTATAGGTTATTTTTATATATTTTTTTAAAGGTTATATTCGTTTTAAATGTTGCCTGTTCCTAGCACACACAATATTTTAATTATTTTTAGTTCGTATTTAGAGATTTTAAATGACCCACTTAAACAGATCCCCCACTGCTCTAAAGGTTTCTTCCTCATACCTCACATAACTCATATCTCACTTTTTCCTTGCCACAGTCGACACTGGCTCGCTCATTAAGAACATAATTATTCTCAAACAAATGTAAAAATTCTTTTATAACCGCTTTAGATCTGTAATGTTGCTTTGATGCAATGTCCATTATTAAAAGTACTCTGCAAATAAAAATGAATTCAATTGAATAGAATATATGTATATATATATATATATATATATATATATATATATATATATATATATATATGCGTGGGGCACGGTGGCGTAGTGGTTAGCACGTTCGCCTCACACCGCCAGGATCCGGGTTCGATTCCCGTCTCGGTCATGTGTGTGTGGATTGTGCATGTTCTCCCCGGGCCTCAGGGGTTTTTTCTCCGGGTTCTCCGGTTTCCTCCCGGTCCAAAAACATGCACGGTAGGTTGATTGGCACCTTGGAAAATTGTCCCTAGTGTATGAATGTGTGTGTGAATGTGTGTGTGTGTGTGTGTCCTGCGATGGGTTGGCATTCCATCCAGGGTGTATCCTGCCTTAATGCCCATAGATGCCTGAGATAGACACAGACTCCCCGTGACCCGATGGAAGATCGGATAAAGCGGTAGAAGATGAATGAATGAATATATATACATGCACGAAATGGATAAAAGTATTGGGACACCTGACTTTTACAGCCATATATATTTCTAGACTTAGGTTGGAGGAAAACAGTTGTTTAGGTGTTTTTGGATGCAATTGAATTATATTTCACTTCAACTCGGGGAGACCAAATGCTTTGACAGTGACCTTGTACACAAAGGCAGCTTCATGAAGATTATATGAATGAAATATGTGTAACATGAATGGAGGTTATTATAACAGGAACTAGGAACCAAATGTGAAATGGGATGTTAAAAGACACAAACTTTTGTCCATGTATGTTTGAATTTCGTGCATATGATTTAGAGTCGATAGCAGGGATGTCAAACTCATTTTCACTGTGGGACACATCAGCATTATAGTTGCCCTTGACGGGCCTGTTGTAACTATAAGACAGTTTATACTCTTCGATGACCGACCATTATTTTTCCCCATGCTTTCCCATCTTTCTTGGAGGTTTGTGCATAAATTTTTCACATGCTGGACATTTTAGGATAATTTGTAGAAATTTCTTAATTCTTAATATAATTGCATGCCTTGTGGGAGATGTAGTTTATTGTCAGTGCATGTGGCTGTCGGAC
Organism: Kryptopterus vitreolus; assembly: GCA_030449085.1. NCBI lineage: Eukaryota > Metazoa > Chordata > Actinopteri > Siluriformes > Siluridae > Kryptopterus > Kryptopterus vitreolus. Next base: position 1,064,320 of record JACRUU010000014.1, read on the forward strand.
ATGAGTTGGACACGTGGTCTACAGTCATTTTTGTAATATGAGGTGATAAATTAACTAGTTAATTTAAAGGTCATTGCCATGTGTATAAAGAGTGTCTTTAAGTAGCTATGCACAACATGGATTCTTCCCAAACACAAATTTAAATTGATAAATGAGCTTTTATCTAGTACAAATAAAATCATTGGAATAGCCCTAACAAAATAGCCCTCTGATACACAAAGGCATTATCTTCGATTTGATTTTGATATCAGCGTATGTTTAAAGTACCAGCAGTGGGAGATCTGTTGTCCGGTTCCCCTAAAATCATGAGATATGGTAATGACCTTTTCACCATTTTCATGGTGTTTTATCAGAGCCAACTCATCTTCCAGTGATATGGCATAAGATATGTCATGGTGTCATGGGGACCGTTGTTAGTCCGAATGTTTGCCAAAACTGCCATTTACTGAGAAAGCTATAACTATGGGTAACGAATGTAATAGAATGTAATCAATGTAATAGAATTCAATATAACTGATGCACTCAGGATGTTCAGTAATCACCATTACTCAGGCTTCCTCCTCGAAAAGACAAGGGGGTGGAAAAAAATCCAAATATTCTATACTTGTTGAAATGCTCTAGACAAGTAAAAATAGTGGGAGATTTATCTTTTGCTAATCAACTTTTATTCATGTTGACTGATTTATCTAGACACACAACTATGAAATTACATATCCTATGCCTGAACGCATTTCATATCGAAATGTATTTCCACGGACTTCCATTCACTTCTCCTGTACATCTTCCTTTGTTGACACGTACTATGAAGACATTCCTCTAGATATCTGTATAGACAAGAGAGAATGGGTTGTGCTGTTGAAAACGCAGGTGTGCTTTCTTTCCTTGTATTTTCGGTCATTTTGTCTAAGACGTGCCGAAACCCTGCAAAAAAAAAAAAAAAAAAAAAAACGATATCAAAATCAAATCGAAGAAAATGCCTTTGTGTGGCAGAGGGCTATTTAGTTATCCTGTTCATCTCTAATCTGCCCATCTAAATACCTGTCTTCTGTCAATGCTGCCTTAATAATGACGATGTCGAATAAGCTGCCAGTTCTGATCAGTCTAAATATAAAACATGAAATAGATTCAGTTGCTGCTTTATTGCTTTTCAGAAATGCTGAATATAATCCACCTGTACTGTGTGTATTAATGAATCATTGATCAGATTTTGGTGGGAAAAAAGAGCTGATGCAAAATGAAGTGTGTCTTCCTGTTCCAGTGGTGCTAATTCTGTGTATTTGTCCAACAGACTGCAGAACAGCTACACGGCCTCACAGAGAGCCAACCAGGATTTGGAGGAGAAGCTTCATGCCTTGGTAATCGTTCTCCCCTTTATCTCTTAAACTCATTTTAGTGACAGATTCCTTTCATTTTCTTTCTCTTGGTTTCACTAATGCAATAATGTAGCATCAGCTAGGAGAGAGTCAGGACAGTGTTTATCTTTCTTCATGCCACAGAGATTAGATTAGGCTTCTTAACATTGACAAACCTTTAAAATGCATGTTGGACAATTTCTTATGCCTTGACACTGAGGTCCTACTAGCCAGGATGCTGCTTCTCTCACATCAGCAAGTCATTCTGGAAGGTGTCTGCCAAATGCGGTAGATTTATTTATTATGCTCAGTGACCGTGTATAATCTTGCAAAAACAAACAAACAAATAAGTGAACAGTATAAACAGTTGTGGAAAATAATAGGCCTAAATCGTTTTTTATTAAATCAGTAATGGTTTTAAATAAACTGACCATCTTCATGAATAGTTCTTAGAAAGTAGCATTGTTAATGTTCAACAGCTCAAATAAACTGCAATGGGATGTATGATATATATATATATATATATATATATATATATATATATATATATATATATATATATATATATATATATATATATATATATATATACACACAGTCCCTGACAAAAGTCTTGTCACTTACCTATTTTGTAGAAACACCTGCTATTAACCTTGCTATTATTGACTTTTAATTAATCAATTGGTGTTAGAAATAGCTCGTATGAACAGCTAAAACCCTCCCAAATGATGTTTAATGCACTGAAATAAATTAGTTTCACTGAAAAAAGATTTATCATTTAATCAAAACAGAAAGGTCAAATTTTGGCAAGACAAAAGTTTTGTCGCCTAAACAGAAATTTACTGCAAATACAAAAATATGTCAGCAAATTAAGTAGTGGTGCTGTGAGATCCAAATGTAATATCTTGTATGACTTCCATGAGCTTGAAGGACTGCATCCATGCGGTTTGGCAAGGATTCATACAACTTATTGATGAAGTCATCAGGAATAGCAAAGAAAGCAGTCTTGCAAGCCTCCCAGAGTTCATCAATATTTTTTGGTTTAGTCTTCCATGCTTCCTCTTTCATCCTACCCCACATATGCTCAATGATGTTCAAGTCTGGTGACTGGGCTGGCCAATCCTGGAGCATCTTGATCTTCTTCGCCCTGAGGAACTTTGATGTGGAGATGGAAGTATGCGATGGAGCACCATCCTGCTGCAGAATTTGGCCTCTTTTATGGTTGGGAATATAAGAGGTAGCTAAGATTTCTTGGTATTTTAGACTATTGATGTTGCCTTCCACCCTGCAGATCTCTCGTACACCCCCATACTGGATGTAACCCCAGACCATGATTTTTCCGCCACCAAACTTCACTGTTTTCTGGGTGAATCTCGGATCCATGCGGGCTCCAGTAGGTCTCCTGCAATATTTGCGGCGACTGTGGTGTAATTCAACAGAAGATTCATCTGAAAAATCCACCTTCTGCCACTTTTCCAGCGTCCATCCTTTTAGCAGGCTGTGGGCCTTGGCAAATGCCACACGGTTTTTCAATCGTCTTTTGTTTAGTGCTGGCTTCTGGGCACTGATTCGACCATGGAGGCCATTTCGAGATAGAATCCGACAAACTGTTCTGGTTGACACGGGGACTTCAGGTGACCAGGTCTCGTGGAGCTCTGCTGCAGTGGAAAATGGGCTGGCCTTGGATTTTCGAGCCAACAAACGGTCCTCTCGAGCAGTTCTGCGGGGTCTGCCTGACCTGGGCTTGTCAAAAACGTCTCCAGTCTCTTCAAATCTTTTTTTTATCCTCTGTACTTGACGCTGAGACACATTGAAGGTGTCTGCCACATCAGCAGTGGATCTGGTCTTCAGCCTCTTGATAATCAACACTTTAGTCTCAGGGTGAATCTTAGGCATGTTTGCAGAGGTCTAGTTGCAGTTGAGGTGAAGGTCTAGTGTACTGGGGTTCTTTTTATACACACCTGAGACCTCAATTGATCCATTATTAGTCACAGGTGAAGCTCATATGACAAGGCGACAACACTTATGTCTTTGCAAAAATGGACTCAATGGGCTTTACCAAGCTGTGAATATTAGAATACTTTTTGACAGTTTCGTTTTGCACTGAAACATTATTACAAAAGCTGTTGGGATTAAAATGAGCCATTTCTTGTAAAAAAAAAATCTTGATTAGAAATATATTTCAGCGGCACTTCAGGTCAATTTGTACACAAGCGACAAGACTTTTGTCATTATATATATATATATATATATATATATATATATATATATATATATATCTATATATATATATATATATATATATATATATATATATATATAATAAAATGTCAGGTGCCTTAATGAACATGGCATTAACTAAGAAATGAATGATGGAAGGGTAGGATGTCAGAGTCTGAGGAGATCCAGAATCTTTCAGCAGTGGCTCTTAAGTGTTGTCTAAGACCGATTTACATAATTGCCAGAGCAACGTTCACCCAAATACAAGGATGGCAGAAAAATAAACGTATTGAGCAATAAATCTGCAAAATTTCAAATGACTTTATTAGTACATAGAGAATATTGCAAACATATTTAGAAATCAAACTGCAAATTTTAATCATTTAACATTACGGCTTTTAGTCATGTTTTGGAAACATAATAGAATGTGAATTTTAAAAAAAAGCACCGAATGAATGATTCGTTCTAAATGCAAATTATACATATTCATTACAACTACATTAAGGTGAATTTAACATCAAGCACCTGCAATCTAATGATGGGTAAAGAAAATGTAAAATACCATAATGTCACACCTCCCGTCAGTGTTAGTGTAATGTACTAATTTAATGTAATGTTGTTGTAGTGACAAACGATTATAATACCTGTAGTGTAGTATTATACTGTGCTTTTTCATCAAATAAATATTATTAAAAAAATATGGTTACTGTTTAATACTAAGCTGAGTTTAGATTCCCATGGTGCCTGGTTAATAAAATAAAAGCTATTAGTGACTGCAATTCTCCCTGAAACAGTAAGCTGTACTAATTCATGGCAGGCTACCCGATTTAATTTCGCCAGAGAAACAATGACTCATTGTTTGCAATCATGCTGTGCTTTTGTACCCCTCATTCCTTTCTCTCTTTTTTCCATCTTTTCCGCTTCTCCACTCATGCTGCCGTGGTTCGGATCTCACATCGCCGTCACGACCGTCACCATCAGGCTGCCATCAGTCAAAACTGGGTTCATGCAGTTGCGTCATCACTTATTCTCTTTTGCCTTCTCATCCTTTCGAACCGCATTAGTTGAAATGGCATCCTCCAGTCTCTACTCTCTCACCATTCTGTTCTGTCTCTCTGCATGACGCCGTTTTAACGTCACAGACATGACTGTAGTGTCCAAGTGTGCAGTGCAGTGTTAGAGAAAGCACTACCTTTTGTAGTTGCCGTGGGATATATGTAGGACTTTGTCATTTTTTAATTTTTGCATTCACCTGTATATATTGGCAGGAAGCAAGTGTACAAAAGAGAAATTCATTTCAAGTGTGATAGGAAAAACTAGCAGCAATTTTTTTCTCATATTTAAAGGCTTTTTAACAATTCAACTTCATGTATGAAATGTTAAATGATGCAAATGATATCATGAGTATGCTTCTCAGCCCTTGTCTTGGCATTCCATATGTTTACTTTAGTTGTCCAATTGAGTTTGTAATATGTCTGGTTAAAGACTAAGTACTGGAAATTCCCTCTGGCTCCGAACCCAGTATTTATAATGTCATATCCAGCCATCGGATCACACGCCCATTTAAATCACTGTGTGCACAGAACAGACCTGCTTAGCTCTTCACTTCTGTGCTGTTTTATGAAGCACTCAATTCAATTAAATCCATTGGCTTTGTCAGCTTTCTCAGTGCATTCAGTGGGCCCATAATGCAGGCACCGACTTTATATACAGCCAAAATGCTGCGAATATGCTGTTGTCGGACAAATACGCACATGCAGGCACACTGGAATTGCAAAAACAAATATTTTGCTGTACCCTGAATACATTTGGGTATGATCTTACGGGACGAACATGAAACAGGTCAGAATTTCACATTCCATTCCCCACATTGTCATCTTGTAATGTCAAATTTTTAACACACAAGTGTATGTTTTTTAAGTAATCCGATATTGAACATTGCTGTAGTGCTCCGTTATAAACAACGTTGTGCTCTATCTATTCAATGTTCATAACAGAGCACTACAACAATGTTCAATAAGACTCCTGGATTGTGAATATTGCATTTGTTGTTTAAAAAGATAAATCGACAATAAAGTTTGGATAGATTTGTCTAAAGACATTGTATCCGCGACAAGTGAGTTATAGTTTAACAAAAAACTCAAAAAACTCAAAAAATGCATCACAGGAGTAAATATTGAAGCATTACCACAAGATATACAATGGCCTCGTCAACAATAAGATTACAGAGGTGAGCCACCCAGTCTGGGACCAAGATTATCCTCTTGTACAAAGTTCTGCTTACGGTTCAAATCATCTAAAAATCATTAGTCCAGTATGGTGGTGATGCAAGGGTCATAACTAGGGCTTCTGTGGTGGCTTTCGTAGGAACAGGTTCATTAATGTTTGTTAATAGTAGCAGCAAAATAAATTCGGAAATCTAGTTTTTCATGAATGAAAGAGGAAATAAAAAAAAGCATCTGAAAGAATCTACACATCTACAAGCCTAGAAAAGCATCACAAAAGCGATGGCGTCAGTAGAACCCTCTTGATGCACTTTCTGCATGCAAGGGATATGCAATCATATACACAAGGGCCAAACCTGATCGTCCGTTTCAAACATTTTCAGATTCACATTTTCTTCTGGTGTGGCTTGTTTGGATTAAAAACCTGCACCCACACTTTTGACCATTTTGTGGATAAGATTGGACACATCTGTTTCATATAATCTGTTCCAATATCATTGCTCACCTAAAATTAGGCGTTCTGATACAAAAGACGGAATACAGAAAAGGTCATTTTGATCTAAAACCCAAAGGTATACAGTGTATAGCAAAAACAACAGAATCAGCCTTGCTATTTCAGACCTTTCACACTGGACCATATAGCAGGCATTTATTTATACACCGCTAATTAAGATAATTAATATGTTGGTTTTCTAGCCCAGATGTTTAGGGAATATTTATACTGACATACTGAAATTCACTTATGTGAATTATGCTTTGGTAATAATATAGAAGATCAGAAAGTTCAATGATTGGCCATATGGAGTTAAGAGATAGTAGTGAGAGCTGTTTTCATTTAATTGTACCTTTTGTACTGTTTCCTGCTAAACTCTTATTAGTTGCTTTTACTCCCAAACCAATCTCATTATACCGGGTGTTAATCTTAACACTGAACATTGGATTTGTCTCCTTGTTTAATTAAGAAGAGATGAGTGAAGAGTAAAGAAGGAAAAAATGTCTAAAAACAGTGGATTCTCACTGAGCACTTTATTGGGAAAACCTGTGACACGACTCATTTTCTTTCAGATAGTTGCCAGTGGTTCTGTATGTTGGATAAAGTGAGTTTTGTTTGTTTTTACTTGTAGATCAACCATCAGAATGAGGGAAATGCAATCGCCGTGATCTTGACCACTGCATGATTGTTGGTGCCAGCCAGGCTGGTTTTGATTATTTCTCTTCTCTGGGGATTTTCATAACTGTATCTGTAGTTTACTCAGCATGGTGCAATAAAGAGAAACAAGCAGCGAGCAGAAGTTCTGTACACGAAAATGCCTTGTTTATGAGAGAGGCTGGTCAGACTAGTTCGAGTACAGAATATACATGTTGAAACTTGAGGTGCATGAACAGCAGCAGCCTCAGTTTCGGCTGAGGAGTTTGGCACCAATGACACAGACCCCATGCTGAATTTTGTCAATGGTCCAGTTTGATAGACTTGGTATAATGTACAATCATACATTATAATGGAGTATAATGGTATAATGTAGACTTGGTAAAATGACTTTTCTAGAAAATGTTGGGCGCAATAAATCCCAATATTAATACCCAGTAAGAACTGGAACGCCACAGTGTATTTGAGCTTGTTGCTGATAATGTACATCCCTTTGTGGTTATAATTTACACATCTTCTAATGTCTGCTTCCAGCATGATAATGCACCAAACAAAAGCCACAGCTGTTTCACCAATACGACCATGGGATATAACAGGGATGTGATTTAATCTGTCAGCATGGAATAGAAAATGTTTACTTCTTATGGAAAGAACCATCTGCAAAGAACCGAGTCTGTTTTGATAGCAGGACTACACAACATGAGTGTAATATTCCTAATAAAGTGCTTGGTGAGTTTTTACTGTACTATACACAGTGTTAGATGGTTTAATTGGGAATCTTGTGTTTAGATGATGCCGTGTCATTGCTTTGATTTATCAAGGAAATTTTCTCGTCTATCATTTATGTGTCTGATTTTCGTCTATATTCCTGCAATAGTCGTGCATTTTTTTTAATCCCTCTCTCTCTCTCTCTCTCTGTCGGTCTGTTGTTTTTTTTCTCTTTTTGTTTTATGTCGGAGCAGAGATCTGATGATGAAAGGCTTAAAGCTTTTTCGTTAATCGATAAGGAAATGACTAGCTGCTCTTACGTATAACACTGACAGAGGGTCTGCCTGATCCATTCAGAAAATTGCTTAGAGAGCCGTTTGTAATTTCTGCTCACTCCTTCTTTTGCAGCTCCGGAAAGTGGAAAGAGACAAGAAGACCATGGATCAAGAGATAGTGGAGCTCACCAACAAGATTGTGGATGCTAAGAACACTATTGACAAGCTGGAGGAATTGAATGTATGTTTTGGGT